>CACKRE030003381.1:246078-271820 GCA_902602495.3 Ectocarpus sp. CCAP 1310/34
GGGGGGGGGGGGGGGGGGGGGGGGGGGGGGGGGGGGGGGGGGGGGGGGGGGGGGGGGGGGGGGGGGGGGGGGGGGGGCTCGACGAGATTGTCAACGCGTCCGCGAGCACTGCAAGCTCGTCGAGAAACGCGTGTTTGAACGTTGGGGTCCCCTGGGAAACTCTATCCTTTCTTGGCGAGGGTTCATCGGGGTTGTGTTTTGTTGGATCAGGCGTTTGAGTTTCAAGGTTGGCTGACATGGGATACTACATGGATTTACTGCTGCTGTTTTGTTGCTGCAGATTCCGATACCAGCTCGCCGGTCGGCTGAAGAAGCAAGGCGAAGGCGTGGCTGGCGGCGCGAGGCACAATGACGGGTCCGCGGGCGCGGTCAGGGGTGCAAGGGCTAGAGCAAGGCCTTACGGCGGCAGGTGTGCGTGCGAGAGAGCGACAGAGACAGAGACAGAGGCAGAGACAGATAGAGAGACAGCTCATCGGGCCCAGGCAATGGTGTAAGCAGAGTACTAGTAGTCCGCTTGCGTGTTCGCGGGAACAGGCCCTCTGACTCTCGCCCTCCCGTGTGCGCCAAAGACAGCAAACTGATTGTTAGGGAGCACGCTCGCTAGTCGCGGGGTTTCCGGCCCTTCATTTCACGCCGTGTGTGCGCCCAAGACATCGTTGACGGTGTTCAAACCTCCATGTTTGTTTGTCCGTGCTTGCTTTGGTCTTTTGGTCTCCCTTATTTCAGCGGCGGTGGCGGCGGCGGCGGGTTCGACGCAGGAGGCGGCCCCTCTGGCGGCGTGGACCAAGCAGCTGTTGTGACCCGCTTGCTGCAGACACCGGTGTACTCGGCGAGCGAGGGCAGGCCGGATGGCGGTGGCCGTGAGGACTCTCTCGTGGCGTCCAGGACCGGCGAGGCGTTGAGGTGGGATGCCAACGGTTGCGTCGTCTTGGTTGGTTTGGCCGTTGCATTCGTTGCTTTCGTTGCTTTCTTGTTTGTTTGCCTTTCCAACTTTCCAACCCCAAGCCAAGCCAATCATTCCTTCCTGCTTGTGCCCCCCCCCACACGCGCGTCTTTTCATTGCTCAGCCGGTTAGCGCGGTCATGCAAAATACGATATACTGGTACACGCGCGTGCACACACAAAGTCAGGGTGGTCTCCCAATATTGCCGCGTGGTCTCTGCCCCTCCCATCTTCCCCGCCTCACCCCACCGCCCAACAACCGCCCATCTATCCACCCCCTCGTTTCCAGGCTGTTCCTCTTCAACATGATGGTGACAATTTTCAAGGGTTACCACATCTTCATTCGCCCCCCGGATAGCGGCAGCGGCGAAGAGGACTACGGCGACGACGCCGCGACCACCGTCGCGGGAGGAAGCGCTGCCGCCGTGGAGCGAAGCGGCGGGGGCGGCGGGGGTGGCGGGCGCGCGGGGCACGGGCAAGAGAGCGACGTGGAATTCGACGTGCTCGGGTTCTTGTCGTTCGCGCAGGCCGACCTCCGCCCGTTCTTGAGAGTCCTGCTGAGGACGAAGGCGTTCGCGGCGTTCTTGGCGGATGCAAGGTGGGTTTGCTACCGCTTAACGCGTGTTGGTCCACAGCGGTTGTGAGATGCAGATGCGGCCTGTTGGGCTGTCGAGAGGGGGCCTCGTGCGCGGCACAAGGAAACTTACGGCGAAGGAAATACGGAAGTTTTTTGTGTTGCTGTTATCGTGGGGTGTGTGCCGTTTTTTAACGGATATTGTGTGTAAGCGTGGTCCCAATAGACGGCTTCCGGTGTGCCATCTGGAACACGCCCTTTTTTGGACACGTCGGTCGACCCGCGTGCCTACTTGTACTTGTCATCATTCTGTAATCGTGGTATCACTAGCTGGCCTTTCGCTGCCCCCCTCCTGTCCCATGACCCAAACGTAATATGGATACATTGACCATGTCACGATCGCATCAAGCAGAGGCTGGACCCCATCCGCGGCCACGCTACAAGCCTCCCAAATCGCCGCCACGGCGGAAGGCGCTTTCTCGAGGTTGAGCAGAAATATCTGGGTGGGTGAGCAGCGGAAGGAGTCTGCGCGTGCCAGACGTACGAGGGATGAACCGAGCTTGCAGCAGGGACAAAGGTGCGAGAGGATGCCGAAACGTTGTGCGGTGTGGTCACGAGGGGCTATGGTCGTAGAAGCGCGAGCAGGATTGCACCGCCCACAGGCCTTTCTACGAGTTTTGTTTTCGACCGTAACCAAGGGGCCGCTCTGCTTGATCTAGCGGCCAGTAAGCAGCGTTTCTGTTTCATGCAACGGCTTGCTGGTCTTTTTTCTCTAGAGTTGGCTCAGCGACTGCTGTGTCTCCCAAGTATGGGCTATCGCTCTCCGTCTGTATCTGCGGTAGCCACTCTCGATGACGCGTGTTTTTGGTAGCTTAAATTAGCTTCAGTTCTGCCCCGTAGTATATTCCAAGTGCACATATAAGAGCTGCTTTGCGTTCGCACGTACACGCTCGTCGGCTTGGATTCCGCATCTACAGCAACAGTCGGCAAGCCCCGTCACGAAGCAGAGAGCACAGGGCAGCAGCAGCAGCTCCCACCACAGGGACAGACAACACCCAAGGGCGAAGGTCGAGCGACAGCGGCGGCATGAGCGCTCTCGGCGGAGAAGAGAAGGGTCCCGGCAGCCGGCACGCCAGCGGGACATCGGTGGCGGGAGGGGACGGTTTCCGGCTGAACCTAGAGCGCGCGATCACGACGCGCATGCAGGAACAGTTGCAGGTCCAAAGGTGAGAGAGAACAGGGGACTAAGGGGGCAGCCTGGCTGCGCGTGTTGTTCAGGGCTCGGGAAGAGGCTTGGTTTACGAGTCATTTTGTGGCTGGGGGCAAATATCCGAGTTTTAGGCTGCGCTCGCGGATACCCCAGTATGGGTTTAGAGCGGAAGGCCCGCCAAGAATGTGGACAAGTGTTTTGTCACAGTGAAGCGGACTGGGTCGACGGACTTGGTTGACCTTCATGTTCGCAGGAATCCGTTGTTTTCCCTCCAACAGCTGTACCTGAACCCGCTATATCATTTAGTAATATTTAATGCCTTTGTTCTCGATCGCTTGCGTCACCTTGTACGAGCAGCGCCGTCGGCACGGAACGCATGGGCGCGTTCTTGCTGACGTACTACACGCACAGCCAACACGTGGCCCCGCAGTCTTCTGCTGCGGTGGACATGGGATACGGCTTCGGACAAGGGTGAGAGTTTTATGCGGGCCAAGCTGCGTGTATCACGGTGGATCGATTGGTGCCTGCGCTAATGCTGCTGTACGCCAGCGTAAACTTGAGTTTAGCTGCTCACCGAAACACCCTTTGTTCCCCTCTTTCTCATCATCCCCTGCATCCGCCTCCGTTGGTGTTCGCTTTCACACGGCGACAGCTCGCTTGGTGGAGCCTTGTCGCCGACCGGAGGAGGGGGTGGAGGGGGCGGCGGCGGCGGCGGAGGTGGCGGCGGGGGCATCTCCCGGGCCGCCATGGCCATCAGAGCAAGGGCACACGGAGCCCCCAAAGTCCGCAAGCGCTGGTGCGTTCTGGACGCGACACGGTTTACGCTGTTCCGCACGCGCACCAAGACCAGGGTGAAGGAGTCCGTGCAGCTTGATCCGAGTAGGGTGGCGCTGGTGACGCCCCCCTTCACGCCTTGGGGCAGGGCGGGCGGCGGGGTCGGCGGCGCAGGGGCTGGGGGCGGCGGCGGTGGGGGGGGGAAGGGCGAAGACGCGACCAACGAACGGGACGCGGTGGCGTTGGTGGTCTTCCACAACCCGGCCGAAACGGGCACGCTCGTCATTCGCGCGGAGTCGGTGGAGGCCCAGCATGTTTGGGTGCGTGCCCTTGCGGCGAGATTGACCAGCAGGGAGCACCACGCTAGGATGGCGGAATTGTACGGAGGAGGGGCCGGGGATGAACAGGAGTAGGGTTGGCAGCGAGGTGGGTGAAAGAGAGGAGTGTACGGATGGTCTCGGTAATCGGTTGTTGAGGTTCGTGCTTGTTCACCAAAGTTGTTTGGTTGGTCATGCACCTGATTTCGTGTAGATGGTTGAGGAGAGGGTGGGTGGACGAGTGTGTGGAGAACGATAGACGATGTTTTGCTGGTGTGCGTCAGCGTACATACTCGTTCTTGCTTTTGTCGAGGGAAGTGTTTTACCGTCGTGTGTGTTTGTTTACCTGGTGCAGTTAGGGTCGTGTGAGTTGTATTCGTTTGTCTTATGTCTCCCTGTTCGTGAACGTGAGAGGTAGGGGTCCACGTTGTTTTGCGCGAGAGACGGTGGACCATTCGTCTTGGGAATCCCAATGGCTTTCTGCGCATGACATGTATGACATTTGCCCGATACATGAAACCAGATCATTGAGAGGATGGCACATGAGGCATGACGCTGTAGCATGAACACGAGGTGTCATACAACAAAATATACGGATGTTGATGCTGTCGGCCTCAGGCGACCACGATAGGGTCCTGTCCTGGTGACGTCCGCACCCGTACGTTGTGCCTCAAGTTCGACGAATGGAATGAATCGTCGCTTTCAAATAACGCAACCAACCGCGGCATCCAGTCAGTCCTCTACCAACGAACGCAAAAGGAACACTGCTTGTTGCCAATGCTTCTTCTGCCTGTCTGCTACGAAAGACCTGCACAAACCTGGAGGAGAGACACCAAGCATTGTGGTCCACTACATTGCACGCACGTGGATGAAACAAGCAAAGATAAAGACGGCCTTCGCCGGGAAATAACTGCTCGGAAAGGAAGCTGGCCTGATACATGGGAAGTACGACGATGAACGCCACACACAGATATGCTTCCGTGCCAACATACGACGGCGTTCCGCGTAGGGCAACAACCATGTCGTGGACGAGTAAGCTCTTGGTCCATGCCTGGCCTCTAGCAGCTGTGTAGTAAGATAGGGACTGCACCTAAAAACAAACAAGGGAGAGAGGAAAAAGCGCCGAACCGTGGGAAGGACCGCAAATTCAGGCATGTCCCGAGATCGCCAAGATTCGGCTTTCGGGTTCGGTTACAAAAGTGACATTCTGTCCACCCGACAGCAATAAATTAAGGTACAACTTCTTTTTCTAACACAATCACGCGCCATATTTCTTGTGCTGTCTTTGTGGTGTAAGCATGAACTACTCTCGGTCTCAACGCACGCGCCAACGAGACGTATCAAAACGTCCTCGCTCACAGCCAGGCCTCGGACCCCTGGCAGTTGCACCCCCAGCTGATCAAAGTCGACTTCGCGACGCGAGCGCGAAAAGTCGATGTGGGTGAGCAGCTCAGTCGTGGCGGAGGAGAGGTTGGAAAGGCTGCCGAGTTTCGTGGAACTGTTGAACGTTAGGCGTCGAACCGCTCTGCGAGGATTCGTGTTCTTGATGTGCCTCAGATGGACTAAAACATCGTTCCACTTGAGACCCCTCGGGCGTGCAATGGACGGCCCACCCCAAAGCGATGTGCGGCAGATTGGCGACCGGGGGCGGAGGGTGGTCAAGTCGACGTGGGCCGCAGCTGGTAGGGCAGAAACTTTGTGATCGCGAAATTCGGAAAAAGAGGAGTAGGGATAGACGCGCGATCCTCAGGCAAAAATACCGTCAAGGCTTCCCCTAAGATTGCGCGTCTTGGCATGAATCATACGTCAGTTTATATGGATGAACCACGCAGCAGGTCGTTGGCGCTGCAGCCGAGTACCCGACATCAAACAGAAGCGCCCTCCTTGCTGGTGTATTTCGGAAAAAACGAAAAAAATGGCCATTTGTCTTCACTGGGCAGTGGGCCACAAACAAATCGCCGCAGCACCGCATGCACAAAACTGCACTCCAACACAAACGGTTGAAACTGTGCAAGCTCCCCACCATTGCGCCACCACGCCTTTGAAGTTCGCGCGCTCTGCACCGTCTGGGGCATTTCCAAGAACGCCACAACGCTCACGAACACCTCCGGCGAGAGGAAGGACTCGCCAAACGGGACATGAGGTTTGTGGAAACCGGTCGTGGGCAACTGGTAGGCTCCCTCCTCGGCATCCAGACTCCAACGGCTCTCGAGGAGAGCGAAAGCCCGCTTGAGACAAACGTGTTGGGGACCTGCGCGCGAGGCCGCTGGGCCGAAGAGATTCCTGAAGAAGACAGCCAGGGAAGGGGCATCCCTTGCCGAGATCACCCTGGTTGCATCTGAAATTGCATCGGATATTTGCGAACACAGAACACACGGCCAACGGCGCTCAGTGACCGGCAAGGAGGCAGTCCAAGTAGTTCGGGACTCCACTGTGCTTTTCAGGAAACACCTGATTGCTTTGGGGTGCCCACCGCACTAAATGTAAGCACGAAAAATTCAGCTTCGCCTCATTGTCGCACCCGCATCGTAGAAAGGTTTTTCATGCGAAAACAACAACAACAACAACAACAACAAC
Source organism: Ectocarpus sp. CCAP 1310/34 (assembly GCA_902602495.3). NCBI lineage: Eukaryota > Phaeophyceae > Ectocarpales > Ectocarpaceae > Ectocarpus > Ectocarpus sp. CCAP 1310/34. The sequence continues at coordinate 252,473 of CACKRE030003381.1, forward strand.
AACAACAACAACAACAATCGTAGATGGTTTTACAGCTATTAATATGTTCGAGTACTCGCTGATTTGAGTCACTCAGGCTTTCCGCAGCTAGCTGTTGAACGCAAGGCTTCGGCCGACAACTGACTGTAGTTTCAAAAGAAAGGATCCTGCGCAGCTGAGCAAGGGAAATTTATGGGCCAGATTCGGACAACTTCACACAAACAGCACTCGCGACAGGGTGGTTCGTGCCTACCGATGACCCGACTTCAGCGTAGCTCTCGCCTGCACAACGGCTAGAACGAAGAAGGCATGATTGAGAGCAGGATAAGTTTCCAAGCTTGCAATGAATCGTATGCGTCGAACTTAGCCTCGTTTCAACAGCTACGCCAAACCATCACATGAAGCGACCCAACCTTGTACTTCGGATTCACCGCGTTTACTATCGTGCTGAAGTTCGAGTGCTGGAAAAAATCAAGAACAAAATCCAGACGATTTACCAAGCAAGGAGCTTCGAACCCTCGGGATTGCCCCCATACCCTGCGAGAAAATGTTCTCGGCAAGTGAATCTGTATGTTTGAAGTGAAGATGTGTGGAATGTATAGACTAAATGTACAAGAACGCTGTAGTCTAGACTATGGTGGGTGTCTAGTCTATCTGTCATGGATGCATGTAGTCTGTGCAATAGTATCAGTACTACCCCGTTATGCAGCAGGAACAACGGAGCTTGATAGACGGATTCGCCTCACAATTTCGCATTCCGCACAATCGCACCACCACCGATCGCATTTCAAAATTATATTTGTTGTGCAGGTACTGTAGGGCCAAGGGCAGGGTGCTTTCTGCGTGTCATTGGCGACAAAGATTGTTGCAGTCTACTGCAGCGTACAGCATTAGGAACGCGCGGACTCCCTTTGATCCTGACGTCAAATTTCAAAAGTGCAAACGAGCCAGCGGGCACCTGTCAAGGTAGTTTCCTCGGGCTCGGCAGCCATGACGTGGTTCTCGGAGGATTTTGGTAGTGACCTTGACCCTCTTTTCTTCCTCGCCAGTTCTTCGACACCCACCATCGTTGGTATGTGCGGTGTGTACAGCAGTTTGTGCCCTTGTCTCGGCTTTGTTGAAGGAACCAGCGAACGACGGCAACGCCCCACGAAAAACAAAAATGGGGAGTTACATATTATTCACGCATGCGTTGCACGGGGATGCACAGCATGCCCAGTGCCGCCGCGGAGGAGAGAGAGAGGTCATCGCGTACAGCTGCGTCCATCTTGAGGCAATGCTCTTCAGCAGACTCCCTGCTACCTCTGTCCTGGCGGGAAATATTGCTTCGCTCCGGGCCGCAACACTAAGAGAAACAGCTACGATGAGCGTCAGCGATTCTAACCCGTATGGCATGAAATGGCATCGGTCCATGCTCCGTTGCAAGGTTTGTGTTTGTGTGACCATCATTGTATCCGTAGGGCACAGGCAGTGTTTCGGAGACGTCTAATGGAAGAGGCAATGAGTTTACACACGATGACGTTGGTCAGCTTCCAACGAGGGCAGCTCAGCCTCTGTAACCAGAGAAAGTTTTTTTGCAATGACCTTCCAGTACAGATTGATCGACCCCTAGTCGAGGGTTTGTTTTCGTTCGTTTGCATTTCTCCCTTCTTCCCCTCGCTCCTCGACTAGCTTTTGCTTAGACATGGGTTGTAGCGAAGGGGGGGGGCTTTCAGGCGAGCAGGGCTAGACTCACCCTCAAGGGATGACCGAAACCTTCTTGCTGCTGCGCATCCGCCGCGAGGCGTGCGTGTGGTGGTGGAGTTGGGTCGGCACTGATGGGGTCAGGCGGGAAAATGTAGATGCGCGGGCCTTTCTGGCCGTCGGCGTTGGCAGTGATGCCCATCTCATTTTTGTGCGCGGAGGCAGACACCATCAGAAAGGTGGACGGGTTTGCTAGAGGGAGCTGTATTGCCTCAGTGACCTGGCTTCGCCATCAAAGGAGGAGGGAGAAGGTGGCGACGAGCTGAACTAGGCTGGTTGACCATTCGGCGCGAGAATTTTTATTTTTTTCAGACCAAGAACCTTGAGTGCAATGAGGGAGAAAGCGAGGAACGGACTGGGAAGGACAGCAACGAGAGCGTGTACGGACGGAGCAGGTCGAGTGGCGTTATGCTCGGGCTGACTACAGCGGCGCCGGATGGAGCAATGGCACCGGAGCATGCGGGCGACATCGACCCGTGGCGCACGGACAAACATTTCTATCTGTGTTGTCATATTTTTCGTTTTTTTTCTGACTTTCCGTGTTGGTTTTGTATGATGACATCGTCACCGGTTTTGTAGAGAGACCCGTCAGAGATGGCGTGGCTAACCCGGGTGCATTGGTTTTGTGCCTGATCGTGGAAGACCCCTTCAATGTGGAACGATTCTTAGCTAGTGTCGATATTTTTCACTGCAGTGCCTAACACAGACGATCGGGAGAGATTCGGGTGATTGTCAATTGCTGCTATGATGGCTTTGGTTGGTTGTTCTTTTTCACTGTACGGCCGCAGACACATTCTGACAGCACTTCAGACAGCAGCTTTGTGCCCCGCCAGCTGCTTGTTCCATGCCTACCATGGTGTTTTTGTACAGACAGCACTTCAGACAGCATTATGCTGTAGTCGGCAATCTTCCGTTTTGGTATAGAGTGGGACAGGGAGGGGGTGATGCTACTGCTGTAGTCGAACGGTGGGACGGACGTGCAGTTCAGTTTTTGGGCACGCATACGGTGCTGCAGGGATTGTAGGTGTACCTCTTCGGGCTCTTGGATACCTTTTTCTCGTTATATGTGTGCGTGTTCTTTAGATCCTCAGATGGCTCTAGCACTGTCGTGACCACGGGCTGAGAGTCTTTTACTAGATTTTGGCATTTTGCAACTGACATGCGGTTTAATGTGAAGACAACAACAACAACAACAACAACAACAACAACAACAACAACAACAATTAGACTATGTTGTTGCGTAAGCCCTCGAACCTATTCTATCTCAGTGTCTATCCTCCCCCTGTTCTCTGCCGCACCCCCACCGACCTTTAGGACCCAATCGCCACCGTCAAGTACTATGAGGAACGCTACGGAATGAAACTGGTGGACGTCTACCACACACCCTCGCTCGGAAGAAGCAACTACTATCTGGCCTCCCTCAGAGATGGGGAGGCGTGGCCCGAGGCGGGCTCGGCAGAGGTGTAGATCCGTCGAGATAAATGTCAATATTACCTCGAAAAATTAGAGCTAGCATATAGCGGCACGTTGGTGTCAAGTGAACAAGCAGAGCTGTCGTAATGTATCACCTGCTGTTCGCCTTTCCGACTCCACGACGTTATACGGTCTGCTTTGAATTCAACCGGGAAGTCTGACACACGAGTTCGGCGTCCGTCAACCTGTAAACACTTGTTGCACGAGAATATCCGTTGGAGCTACTTGGCTCAATCTCCCCCTCTGATCCACGGAGTCCACCATTGCTTTGTTCGCGCCTTTGTCGCTCGTGCTTCATGCCGAAGCAACCCAACAACTGGATTCACCGAACTCAATCACAGCCATTGCCCCCATCAACTCTCCACGAAGGCCCATGAGCGGTTGTTCGATATGCAACACTCCTGTGTTGAGCTCGAGCACGACCATGGCGTGGAGAGCGATCCCGATCTGGTGTACTCTAGCGGCAACGACGAGCCACATCGAGGCTTTGGGCATTTGGCTTTCCTCACCGCCGACGTCTACAAGGCGAGCGAAGAGCTTGAGATGGCCGGGGTTTCCTTCAAGAAAAAGCCAGGTACTGCACGATTTGTTGACAAAGTCCGGGTGCTGCACGGTACTTCTACACAGGGCATTCCGCGTGGCAGCCGCACACCGCGTCAGGTGCATTCAAAGCATCTCTCTCCAAGTCTAGTTTTTTCAGCATCTCCGAAAATTATACATTCGTCTCTATGGTTTATTCGAAACTGAATTGAAACCGTGCAGGATGACATTCTGCTCGATTCTCAGCGTTTGTGTTCCTCAACCCTCTCGTTTAACAACCATGCCTTTGTTGGTCAGTTTTTTTTTTCCCGAAAGCTCGCTGGTGTGTTGGTATCCTATCCTCCTGATGTAATGCCGTTGCCGTTGCCCCTTTGCAGATGAAGGTCGAATGAAGGGGCTAGCTTTTGCATATGACCCATCAGGCTACTGGGTGGAGCTAGTAAAGAGGAACGCGGAAGCTGGGCACCAGGAAAAATTCAACCTGGGGCAGACAATGCTTCGTGTGAAGGATGCCGAGAAATCGTTGGAGTTCTACACTGGGAAAGGCGGAATGGGAATGACCAAGGTAGGCCGTATCCAAACTCTAAGCAATCATGTTGCCCGAGTCCAGAGCTCCCATTCGCCCAAAATGATGCCAAGTTCATGTGAAGCGCGTTCGTTCTTTTATCTTGACGTGGGTAGCGCTTCGTGATACATGTAGAGAAACGAATTTCCACTGCTTTGAGCTTAAGAGTTGCTTCGGTGCTGCTTCGTAGATTCCGTCGTAGATTGTACTGAAAGTTGCTGCAAACCTGAACAGTTGTCTGGTGAAAGAGGGGACCCCCTGGAAAGGGGGCTTCATGATCGATTTGATCTTCGAAGGTCCGCGACGTCAACATGGCACAACTGTTCGCGTTGTCTGACTCATTTGGCACGGTGTGGCCTCTTCTGCGTAGGTCTGTGAGCTTCACTTCGACAGCTTCAGCTTGTACTTCCTCCAATCGTTGTCCTCTGAGGAGATTTCCTCGTTACCCGCACCCGACTCGCCCGACGCTTACTGCCGTATGGGTCGATCGTGGAAACCTGTGCTCGAGCTTACCCACAATCACGGTACCGAGGCAGATCCGACGTTTTCTTACCACAGCGGAAACACCAACCCGAAGGTACGCCTACCCGTTGCCCTCCACCTGCGTCGATAGTATTTTCTCGGTTTGGACTTGCGGCAGGTTCATTCCCAACACTTTGCGGGAAAAAAAATCTTGGGGGCCTCGTCAAGTTGTTGTTCGGTTAAGCATGGTGGTAGGTTGAATATTTTCGGCTTCTGATGGAAGCGGGGAAACAAAAGCAGTGCTGTCGAAGAACGTGATTCAACCAGCGCGCACATTCTCAGCTCGTTCGCATTTGGCCCCTCCCCCGCTTGTAAATTTATGGTGTCTTACCCTCCCGTCTTTCCAGGGCTTTGGTTTTCTTGGTTTCATTGTTGATGATCTTGATGGAGCGTCGGAGTGCCTCAAACAGACAGGGGCTCAGGAGATTGGCGAGCCTGCTATTTTCGAGGGGAAAATGCGTCGCTTCACGGACCCTGACGGGTATCATGTGCAGCTGGCGCTCCGAAGGACTATTCTTGAATGAAGTGCTTAGAGATGGAGGGGGTTATGCACTCAGGGTGATGATTTGCTTCTTCAGCCGTACGCACGTTGTTTTCATTGCTGGGGTGTGTGTGGGCGTGCGTGCCAACTGACATTCCATAGCCTGCCGGCTGGTATAGATATGCCAAGATCAACAAGGGTGTAGACGAACTTCATAGAACAATAAACAATGTGCAGACCGCATGGAACAACCAGAAGCATACGACTACATATACTTTTTACAATCTCAAGACATTGTTGCTCTCCTCCAAGAATACCACCCAATATCGAATATCGAATGTAGATACTGTAGATCAGATACCATCATCCGGACCCCGTCGGATTGTTGGCGGCAACATTCAACATCTCCCCGTGTTCGATGAAGTCTACACGAGTTATCCTTGCGCCATCGCTCCCGTAGACACCTGACAAAAAAAGCAAGCGAACATGCACACAAACAAATGCAATGCTCCCCGTGAGACAGGCTACAGTAGGACATGCACAATCTGCCAAGGTTTGCGGATGTTAGGTTCCAACGCAACAGTGTTTGTAACGAGGTGCTGCCGTCGGTAGTTGGCACGCAGGAAGTCTATCGATTGACCAAACCCTGAGTTCAGTCAAAGCTTCTTTCGACAATCAACCCACGCCTGGCTTGGCAACGTTCGGAAAGGTGTGTCCGATGACCACTCACCGGATATTTCCGGCACACCCATCACCCCCTGCACCTCGAGCAAAAATGCTTCCCAGGTCAACGAGGGCGAGAAGCGGAAGCGCCACGTTTGCTGCGCCGATTCCTCATTGTCGGCGTTGTGCTCCTGCAATTCCCCTTCGATACTGGCCGGACGCCGTGCCTACGGTTGGCGAGCGTGGAACCGCGTGCTTGGTGTGTCAAGTAAAATTGCGATGATATTTTCAGCAATAGGGAAGGTATACACTTGCACGTACTTTAAGCAATGCGCTGGAAATTCAAAGGGAGCAGAGAAGCCAACGCTCCGTTGTTGCAAACCGCTTCGCCACCTCTCACCATTTGTAACGTGACCCTCCGGCTACAGCTTGGTGAGGGTACGCGCGCGCTGTCGTGCAGATTCCTCGTAAAGCTAGACCAAAGCTCGGCTAGCTGTAGCGAGGAGATAACCTCATGGATGTCTGGTCAGCAAAACAGTGGCAACAGCGTGGAAGTACGGCAGGAGAGACGGCCAAAGAGGGCTTTCACTCGGCCGATTCGGCGACACTGGCAAACAGTTGTAGGTCTGGACATTGGAAGAGCATGAGCATCAACGGGTCTACTTCCTCATTGAGCAAAAACAAAAAAACGATAGTTCTTGCACAGCCGTTGGTATCCTGAATGTGCTACCTGAAGTCTCCTTTTCCCCGAGTCCTTCATGATGGTTGGCAACGCGGGTGTCACGCGAGACATTGGTGGATCCCGCCGAACCCTCCTCTTCCAACAAGCTCGAGACCGTTCCACGAGGACGGGGCTGGGGTCCGTCCGACCGTGGTGTTCGTGGGGCGTCCACGTGAGCCCCCTTGCGTGCAGACGTGGACTGATCGTACGTGGTGCCCTGGACACGCGTTGGCCCATAGTTAAGACATCCATTACGGATTCCACGTGCAACTTCATGGACAAAAGGCAAACGGCTCCCCTAACAGTTGCCACTGCTAACGACCCAAGTTTTGTTGGCTCAAGAACTGGACGCACGAAACAAGCTGCGACGGGGCAGCAATGTACATCAAGGTACGGCGGGTCATTGTTTCTTGATTTCATGCCCGTTACAGCGTGTACCTGTGCCATCGAAGTTTGTACGAATCCGAGCCCGCCGTAGATTAGCGTACCCAAGCAAAGGACAAGCGGCCCCATGAGCACTCCATGAGCACCGAACACGGAGTAGCCTAGGAAGCAGCTGAGGGACGTCAAATACGGGTTGGCTTCGCGAACACCCTGCTCGACGTTGTGGGCGAGAGGACACAATCAAGAGCGAATAGCATCGGGAGACGTCAGCGGAAAACAACCATAGCAGAGACAGGTACAATGGGCATCGGGTGCCATGCACGATGGGAAACCGAGATAATTTCCGGTCATATCGCAGGCAGGCTGCCTCCTACTCTACAAAGGCGGCGCTCAATGTCACAGCAACAACATCACGCGTCTGGTCCACAGGCAACAGCTCAGTGATTGATTCGACATACCTGCGTGTAGAGCTCGGTATCAATCACGGAGAGGATGAGGTGTTGGCTGATCGCGAGAGTAATTCCTATCCATCGCCCATGCAGCACCAGCATCAAAGCCCACGGCCAGCACACGATGTACGCCGGGACGATCGGTAAAACGGAGACGAAGACTGCCTGTCGATCCGCATGTACAACAGTGGCATAGGGTAGAGGTGGTGCGTGTGATCATGTTCGCAAAAGCCGTCTACTCGAGTCAACACAGGTGGCGGCGCCCCAGGCAACACATGCTAAATAGCGCACAGCATGTGCTGCTTCAAGCTCACTACACCCGTCCGTGTCAAAGTGCAAAGTGACTCACCACGAAGGCGGCGAAGAAGGGGAACTCTATCTGCAGGACCTTGAAAGAGAGCAGTGTTACTACCCCGCGTACACAAGCCACTTTACACGGCATGAAGAACACCCCGTGGATTGCGCCTCGCAGCTTCTTCATGGCCCTCTGCCGCAAACGTCGGCGCAAAAGAGAAGAGCATCAAGGGGCACCTGTGGGCATGGTGGCTGCATACCATGCGCTTGGTGAGGACTCTCGAATCATTGAGCTGCACCTGTCGTGATACGAGCCTCACGCCGTGCTTGTGGTTCGAGGTGTCTCAACAGGAGCTTGCTAATAGCAAAAAAATAGAGCAGCCATGTGAACTTCGAACTCAGGTAATGTACCAGCACCGACACGCACACAATCGGTCGCTGCTGTTCGGTAACGAAAGCTTTCAACGGATGTCAAGGGCAAAAAAATAACCCATTGTACGCACGATTACCTACTGGGGCTGCATGTACCTTTTGGTCTGCCTGAGATACAGGCAGGAAGTCTCCGATATTCCGTTCCAGAAAATCGTCGTGGCAGGTCATGTAGAATACGCAAGTGAACAGGAGGACCACCTGCGGTAGGTCGTTCACCAACAAACCGAAGAGCACGCAGGTGAACAGATTCAAATACTGTTGCCGATAAGCCCCGAAAAGGGCAGCAGCAGAACGTACTTCAAACGTCTAACACGGAGGTGCTGTAGCCAATCACATTAGAAACAGGGCAAACTCGTGAAGATGAAGTAAGACCTTCCGCGAGGTATCTACTAGGTACCATGAGCTCCCATGCTCGCATTGCGAAACTGTGGGGAAAGGCTTGAACTTCGAACCTTGTATCACAACCATCTCGCTCAAGTTTTCTACTTTTCCAGCAAACCTCGCAACAAACCTCGCAACAAACCTCAAAACAGCTACAACATATGTCGGAGGTTTTTATTGGTTGCGGACATTAGAGTATGCTTCTATCACAACAAAGTGTGTCCCACCTTAAAGCCGACCATGATCAGAAAACTGCCGAATGATGCCAGCAAGGTCGCTCCACTGGCGACTATCTGGATAAGGCAGCAGCAGCACACGAAAGCGATTGCGCGAGGCGTGGGGGACAGGCAATAAGGATGCCACGACAGGTGGCCGCACAGCAACATTGCAAGTCGAGGGCTGGAAAGACGATTCGAAACAACACGGCAAGCGCACTGCACCTTCCCGCCCGGTTCACCGTAGTCGACAACATGCTCCATGGATATGTTGAGGCTGGATACATGCTCGATCACGCCTGCAACGCCACCTACAGCGCCCAAGAGCCCGCTCACAGCACCTCCAGTGGGTTCGTCCGCGCACGTTTCGGTTGGTGCTGTGAGAGCACCGTGCTGTGATGTAATGGCAAGGCACGCATTGGAAAAAATAAAAGGGTCAGCATCCGGAGGTACAGGCTGGTTGTGATACACAATATAACACGACAATCGAGCGATGGGTCTGAGCCTGAAGCTGCTGGGAAGGGAACATCTACCATCTGGTTCGAGCAACACCATAACGTAGAACTGGACATTAACGAAGGCTCACCTCAAAGTAGTTGGAAATGGCATTCTGTGCCACAGGATACCAGGCAGTTTCATTGTATTTTGAAGCAAGCCCGCTTGCCGTCTCCTGTGCAAACTTTGTCACGCGAACGATGTTATTGCCCCACTCACTCTCGCTATTGCTTTCGACGTCCAACATCGTTTGGATCTGGTGATATCACAAAGTCAGGCCGCAGGGGCAAGGGCAAACGCGGGGGCGGGAGTGATCTCTGTGTGCGAATAGCCTCTAATATTGCATCATCATGCAACACCTGCGAATTACTATATTAGCACCAGCCTGACCTATTTCCATCACCCTACGCAGCATACCGAGCAAACACCTCAGACTGCCGTTTCTCTCATGTACGGTACGGCCAGAGATACGTTCCATGTGCTCTTGTTGTTCGCGCCCTGGCTCACCCACGTAGACATGTCTTTTCCGGCACTCAGCCCTTCAAGAACCGATTCGAGGCCAAGGAAGAGGACGATAAAGGAAACGCTAGCGAAGAATGTCGTGATCAGCAGCGTGCAGGCGACCGTGTTGTCGGAGACCACCCGACGATATGCAAACACTCGCCGATCAAGGACATACCTATGAGAGTGCAGTAGGGCGAGGAGTCGGTTGCGTGTGAGGTGTGTGATGAGATGTTGCGAAGGAACGGAAATTGAACAATTCGTGCTGTGCATCCTCCGTCACGCTGGGTGAAACTCCCCAGCACGTGGGGGTGGGGGAAAACAAATATTTTTCTGCCACACATAGAAGGCGAACAATGTATCACGTGCAGGTGCAGGTAGGGATGCTTGCTTGGGTGAACCGCAGCTCGAGTCCGGCAGCAACAAAGCCGCCTTCTCAATACAATCCCGTCACTCACAATAATCCATAGCACAGAAGCGCCACGAGCGACGTCGCCACCAGCAGCCCCACTGACACGCGAGATGTGCAAGATATCAAGCCCACAAGTGCGAACGATTCGATGCACCAATCGAGTGCCCAAACAAACACCATCTCGTAGACCGGTCTCCCGTCGGCGTGCATCCGCCGGAACGGCCCGGCCATCATATCCCACAGGACAAATACCATCGGTCGGGCATCTTCTTGGCTGTGGGTCGGTTGGGGGGACAAACATGTTAGGCACAGAGCACAACCCTTGGGAAACAGGCCAAACACGTAAAGGGTTCACAACAATGGCGGTCCTGAGTTTCCTGAAACAACAACAACAACAACAACAACAACAACAACAACAACAACATGCATATTTACTGCGTACCTCAACACCTTGATGGCTCGGATCAGCTTCGCCTTGGGCGAGTGTAGCGCCTGGGACAAAACGAACGCCCATAGCAACCTGGTTCCACGACAGCAAGTGCTGCATGTGAAAACGGGAGTAGTGATGGAGCAAAACACTCCAGAGGGAAGTATGAATCCATGGGCAATCCCCGATCAGCAGTTGATATTGCGATGAACGCTGTACGTGTTCGCATGATACATGACATTCTCCCTGCATCCGAGCCTCTACGGGTACGTCTGATGTAGCCAGCGGGAGAAGGCCTATCATTCAAAGGGAACGAACACAGTACACACTGCCACATATACGTGAGCACCGTGATATTACAAGGCATATCTTTCTTTGTGAGTGTCTGTCATCTACTCGTAATACATTGACTTAGCCCCGGACGCCCCAACACGTCGCTCGCGGGCAGGTCCAAAATAGCTTCAACCACGTACGTGACGACATATTCCTCCCAGAGGATGTAGTTGAGGACCAGGACGCCGAGGAAGAGTGCAGTCACCACATTGCCTAGAACGTGGGCGATCACCAGGCGTAGTAGCTCCATCTCATGTGCACGACACACATGGGCCCGATCACAGCACTCTGTCAATCTCGCAGCAGAGAGCAGGTGTGGCTTCATCAGAGGCCCCACAGAAGATCACCAAAGGGTTTCGTCAGAAAAGCGTAGGCAGCATCCACAGTCTAGCCGCATGAAACGACTACTTCCCACCACGCGGTCCCCCGCTCGTCTTGGGTTTTGGGTCACCCGATTGGGTCACCCACGATGCTCTTGCGCTCTCGTGCCCCGAGGCGAGGATTCCTAATCAATCTGAGACGGTGTCCTGGTTCAATCTGCATGGAGCAAGGGCAAGAAGTTGGATACACGCTTCCCTGCAGGCAGTCGCGGTACGGCGTCGATGATGGCGAGCTTGCGGGCAAAGTCGACAACAGACGGAGGCAGTGTATCCGATGCATCTCGGACGAGCGCGCACTTGCAGGACCGGGACCCTTCAGACTCCAGCCTCTCTTCGCGTGCAGAGAGCCTTGTGGACTCACAGGTGGGAGGTGTCTTTGATCTATAAAGTGGGCCTTGGGTATGTACTCTGCGCTGGTGGGACCACAGGGTGGAGTGTAGCCGAGCACACATGCAGAAGTCTGTACTGATGCCATTGTGCACCTGTGCATGCACCATAGATAGACCTAAGCATTTTTTTTTTCTCCGTCATTGGACTCTGTTGTCTGCCCCTCTGGCCTCTATCCTCCACTTCTGCTAGCTAGACGACCCAACCGGGGTCACATAGGAGGGGGGGGGTGGACCCTCTCCTGCGGTTCCTGCCTGAGATATTTTTATCGCGAGAGGGTACAGCGATTCCTTCCCTCGCGACTGGTGAAGTCGATCAAGTATACTATTAATAACAACGTGCTTGGCAACGCGTCGCTTCCAACGGAGACCAGGATTTCATTAGTGCGAAAGCACTTACTCTGGCGGGACTCAAACCCATGACCTGGCCCTTATAAGGCTGCGAGGTTACCCACTAGACCACCGGGGCGACCGGGGTGCATATGTAGACTTCTGTACACTTGTAGATACAGAACCGTTTATCCGTTTAACTGTTTCAACGTTTGAAATCAACCAGACGCAAACAATTTGGCAGCGAAAGTTTATCGTGCGAAACATGTAAGCCCGCGCCAAGGGTAGAACGTCTTCAGCCATTGTTTGGTTTTTGTAGATGCAAGCAGTCTATTAGTCTACCGACTACAGTAGCAGTGATTTTTCTACATGTACTTGCGCGCGCGTTGGTGCTTACAGGTTTCGCGAGCTTCAAGCGTATTCAGCACCGGCCTTCAGACCGTCGGTCTCAAAGTTGGCACGACTAGTAAGCCAACTGGAAATGAGGATCGTGCCCCCGCTGGCATGAAAAAAAAATGGCAGCAGCACTACGCTCATGGAAAATGGATCCAGCTGGGAAAGATGTTCTGTCAGGTAAGTTCCAAGAACATTTACGTTCCGCGATCAACTTCGCAATCTTCTGCGCGTATATATCCGGCGTATGAAACCGATCTACACCCACGAATGCTCATCTTTTGAATGCACTAAATCATGCCCGCAGCATAGAGATTCCCAATACGTGCAGAAATCGAACATTGGGGCTTTGGGTTTTGTGCGCAGTTTGCCGGCGAAAACCATCTCAGACTACACCCTATGCTACTGCTGTTGCTGGAAGTGCATGACAAGTTTACCGAACTCACGCCCCCTCAGAGAAAAACTATCATGTGCTCTTTCCTCGCCGTTTGGCAGACGGCTTGTGTGCTCTTCTTCGTAATGTGCTTGTTATGGTCACAGCTTTGTTACCCGTTGGCGCTCAGCAGTAAGACTCTGTTCGAGGCTATCATTGACGGTAACGATCAGGCCGCTTCAGGACCCACCTACACCAAATGGCTGCTCGGATTGTTTTCGGACGAGGTACGATCTCTGGGATAGGTTGACCGACACGCGACGTGCGATGTTGTAGCATCGATGGTATTTGCTCGGAAACTGAAAAATTGTTTCGAGTGCGAATCCAGATGTCCGTGTGTGACCATGGATGGATGTACATGTGTTGGCGAGAAAGCGGTGAGGACGATATGCAGCTGGTATCAAGTGTAGCCTTGACCTTGACGTCACTTCTAGTAGTGAAAGCACCCAGATGCATCGAGGTAGTACAACTCTTTGATATTTCTGCTACTACAACCATGAGGTATTGCAGACAGGCCTGTACGGTCTGTTGATGAGAGCATCGAGTCTCGAGCAAATACGCGCGATGAGCATCGGGTCTTTCAATAGACCAATAACACCGAATCCATAACAGTCTCTTGACCCCCTCCTGCTCGTTATACTCACCCACGGTTATCCTAGGAAGAACTCACCGGTGCGTATGCACTACACAATATCTACATGTGGCACATCACCAACCCTTCGGAAATCCTCGATCAAGGTTTCAAGGTCAGTATTTCAGTTGAGCTAGCACGCACAGGGGCAGTGAGCGGGTACAGACTGTGAGGCCTGTGAGGTGGCATAGTTTCACTCAGAGGGGATTAAAACACGGTACATCTCCCTCTGCTCGCCATCATTTGTGACAGGGCAAGTTGTGACGTTTTACAGGTATGATTTTTGCTTTCCCTGTTCTCGCGATTGATTGCCTAGACTGTCGGGTAACATGTTTTCTCCACGACACATTATGTCAAACTGCTGTTCGCACTCCGTCTGTCTAGCCAAAACTTGCGGAAACGGGCCCATTGGGTTACATTAAGCGAACGACCAAGTACGACGTCCGGTTTTCGGCCGACTTTAGCGACACGGTCACCTACCGCTCCTGGACGGTGTATGATCCGGTGAGAGCAAGCTTCGATCCAATCAATGGTTACTCGAGTAGACAAGAAGCTAGTCTCGATGCAGATGTTTGGGCTCGCATTACATGTTCGTGTGCTCATCAGTTTGCACAGGTAGCAAGTTTAGGTTCGCGGCTTGCATGGAATACACCAATCAATATATTTCCTCCATTTGGTCTGCAGCAACCATTGTACATCACCTCTTGTAACTATTGGACACACGCAGGTAGAGGACCCTAGAGATTGCACCGACATGTTTTTTCGCATGGACAAGGCAAAGTTACGGCAAGGAATCGTGGACTGTAATACAACTTCATGCGACTGTGTGGGTGACACGCAACAGGTGAGGAATGTACTTGGGAGTGGTCAGCACAGGATTAGGATTGCCCACAACCGATGTATGCCGTCACGTTTCTGCGAACAATGTCGTTGATGTTTTGGTTGCCTTTTCAACCTTGACGACGTAGGTGACTGTGGTGAATCCCCCATTCCTCAAGCTGATGCAACAATATGAACCCAGCGGCATCATATCTACCCTGTCGCAAGAGGTTTTCGCGGACATCAAGGTGGGTAGAGTGGACAGCATGCTTCGTTCCGCAACGCACTAAATGAGTAATGTGGTGATTGAGTTGCATGTGGTGAACGAGATATCGAATGAATCTGTTGGGGCAGCGAATACTGACACACTAGCCTCTCCGCGTCTGCCACACACGGAATATCTAATTAAACACAAGGGGTCGCATTCTATTCGCAACAAAGAGCGGGGTGTTTGTCCCACTAGTCTCGGGCAATGCCGCAATACACGGATCGCTCTTCTTCTGTGCATGGTGTTTGATATCAGCGTGGCAAAAGTTCCTTTTCCACAAGTCATGTCAACAACATCGGTGCACATCGTGTTATCGTATCAGGAAGGCATGACCGAAGGGTTCGTGCGAGCTACGAAAGCATACATTCTACCTACGGTTCTCAACGACGTCTTCAGCTTCCGAAAGGCCTTCTTAACAGCAGACAGCGTACTGCGCTCCATTTTTTCATCAATATCGGCGACCGACGGCACCGCCACGGCTGTGTCCACGCTGAGAAGCAGATACGACGATACCTCGGTCGACTGCCAGGACTTCCAACCGAGCGGATATTCGAATAGCTGTCCCTGGGGTCTGCTTTCGTTCATACAGAGCGCAGCGACTTCTCTCGGTGTTGATGGCTCATTTAGCAAGGCAGAGGTACGGACCATGTGTGAATTTTATCTAGGCCCATACATGACAACAGCAAGCCGAGCTATCTCGTTCTAAGGGGGCCCCATGATTTCGGTGCTAGATGACCAGTGTTCGTTCTAACACGTTGGGTACCCTGACCCCGAATTCGCAGGCGGAGCACCTGTTAGGACTCCGATCGCCGACAGATGGGTCCATCTTTCACTCTTCGGGAGGGATGCTCAAGTGGATAGCGGCGGGTCGCTACGAAGGCTACCTCTCCGCGCCTTCCTTACCGCATCCAAGCGAGGTCGATCTCACCGGAGAGAGTGCTTTCGACGACCTCGTGGCAACGGTACGGATGGTAACACATGTGCAAGGCTGAATTAGTTCCAATCCCCTGCCATATTGCAAATCGGTTGTGTCTGAACACTATGCGATCGTCTGCTCAAATGCCAACGCTACTTCAATGACAGGTGTGTACCTGGGAGGCAATGGACGGGGGCTCCGCGCCTTCTTCGCAAGAATGCCAGGCGAAAGTTTCTGGTATCCTGCAATGGCTTTTCGGCGTTTGGTTCACCGAGGTATACGCTCTCTATTGGGAAACTATATTCGCCGTGCATTGACTGCTCCGAATGGAAGCTGGTTCTTTGGAAGATTTCGGCCGTTTGTGATGGGACACCGAGCCTTGTTCGCAGCTCATCCAAGCCTTGACGTGTTCATGCGTGTTTGTCCAGCAAGATTCGCTGCAGCGGGTTGACTTGGAAGCCGTGAGCTACACGCTCAATCATATATGCTTACACCGACGACAAAGTCGTTCTACTGATTTACGACGAGTTTTTGGATTCCTGCCCCGTTGCTCCCAGGAAAAGAAGCTGGAGGGGTACGTGATCGACGAATGGCGAGGCGTTTCAAGTGGAACGATCGATGTCATCTGTGATGCGGTAGGCAGTGTTTGTCCATGGAGAGTCGCCAACGGGACCAACGCAGCCGCCTGGAATATCAGCACGGCTGCTGCAGTGCTCATGGTGCGTGGTTCAATCCAAGCAATATCTACGATGTTGTGTACGAAGTCAACCTCTGCAGTCACGTTCGGATTTGAACATGCCCCTATCAAACTATCGGGATGCATCAATCCTACACCAGATTTTCTGGGTCCTCTCCTGAGCGACACAATATGTTTTCTGACTCAAGTATCGAACCAAACACGCATTCTTTTTAAACTTGAGGATTTTCACCCCCCACAACATTACTACGAACTTGATTGTGCTGACCAGATCGATCCTGCTGAGCGCGACTCAAGGAATGATCTTAGTCACTACACAGTGGACGGCCAAACATTGTGGGGCAACGCGTACACTTACTGCACGGCTGACTTCTTGACACCTATCGAATGCGACGAAGGCAGCCGTTATTTGGATGCTGCGAATGAAACCTTACCAGAATTGTTGAGGTCCGCGGAGGGATCGCTGGAATGGGTGCAGTATAGGGAACAGGTGCGAGGGAGGAAGCCATTTGTGGGCGGAAGTTTATCCCTCAAAGAGGGGGAGCAAGAATGTATGTCCATTTGCTTGAATTCGTGGCAAATTGGTGTATACACGAGGGAGGACGCCATCCGTGGGCGGAAGTTTATTCCTCAAAGAGGGGGAGAAGGAATATATGTCCATGTGTTTTGAACCCGTGGCGCATTGGTGTTGTACTGTATACAAGCCTGAAGTCAGAGGGGTGTTCTGCCTCAATCCAACTGGCAGCAGAGTTGATAACCCGACCCATGCATCCTTCAGCAGGCGAGAGGGTAAGGTAATCGGAGTGGAAAAAATTTACTCTATAAAGTATTTCGGAGCCCACGAGAATTGTGTGCAACAATTTGAGTGCCGCACACAAGCGGCAGCCCGATTTTTCACTGTGGTGCATCCCTGATCTAACACGGCTCGTTGCGCCCACAATAATTGTGATGCCTCAGGTTTGTGGGATCGCGTCAAACATTTTTGGATCTTGGGTCGGGGAAAGCACGTGGCTGAATCACATCATCGTCAATCATATCAACGCTTCCGTCTTTGAACTCACGGGATATGAGCTGGATGGAGACAGCATAGAGGACATTGGATACGTTCAGGTAACAAGCTGCAGCTTGCTTCATACTATGGTAGTCGTGACTCCTGGTGGCACTTTGGGGCTCGGAGAGACAACAGGGCGACAAGGACAAATATGGTGTGCAGGGTTGCGTTTTTCACGAAGATATTGCGACGACTTTCCGGCAGCGGGGTCCCCGATAACAGTAGCACTTTGCATTTACTCAGCTTGCCCTTTTAACCGACAAGAGGGCCCGCTCTACTTTTCGCGTGCTCATACAGTGGGCCACCGGGGCGGTTTCTTTTGCCCTTTTAGGACTGCAAACATTGGGCACCATCACCCACGATGGAATATGGAGGTTTATGGAGGAGAGTCGCCACAACTTGGGGCCTGAGCTGTCGACGCAGGTGATTTCACCTGATGGTTTAATACCACATTATTTTCTAGGTAGGCGGGATTCTGTCGTGATGTTCTCTTGTAGACTACACCGTCAGTATTCCTTGATTCGACGTTTTAAAACATGCGTATATCTCTAGTTGCTTGCGAGCGTTCATCGAGTGCCTATGAGCGAGGTTGAAACCCCCTACGTTTTTTATTCATACTGACACGGTCTCATCGTTGGCTTCATGGCCAACTGCCAACGTCTCTCGTGTTGTTCCTCGTACCAGGTGGCTCTCGCAGGCTACTCCAACATGGGAAACGCCACAATTGAGTATGGAAAGGCGCTGCTGGATTTGCTGGCAGAGGATAGTGACGAAGCCGACGAATTTCGGCGCTTCATTGTGCGGCAGAGCACAACGTACTACGGCGATTCCGACAATTGGTGATCCCTGCCGCCTTCACAAGGGCACCCTGCAGTAGCCTTCCACGTATTCAACGAACGACACAGACAGACACGTAACAACACATCGATCACGTTTCATTGATAACTATCTTGATCTGCCGTTTGAGCGACGGCGAGTGGGTCCTAGAAATCGGACCGGACCGCCCGTCCTCTAGTGTACAGATGGTTGTGTCCCGATGTAGGTAAGGCCAGTGCCTGGAGCCATCGACAATACGCCTGTATGATACGGTATCGTGGGCCGGAAACGACGGTGTCTACTGACGGGCCACGACATTGAGCAGCGTCAGGAATACAGAGCGCTTTTTTTTGTTTCGGGCATGACCTTTCCCACTTGTGTCCTCCTCACTGATCGTCGACTGGGCATGTTGAACCCGTGTCTTTGTCGGGGCGTCCAGGTGGGAAGGTCCATCTAGTACTTCGGGCTCTTTCGACCCAGGAGATGTGCTCTTTATCCAAGAAAACCCCTACGGCGATTTTTCATCGGCTGCGTGGGAGGGCACGGCCCTCAGCAGTGAAGTTACCGGCTTGCAATCCTGGCTCGACACGTCCTTTATGAGCTCGCCAGAGCAGTGCTACGTGCTCGAAGGCTTCTATGAGAGCTGCCTAGCTAAGGTGCGATGCTTACTATTTGCTTTGATACGTATTTCGAAAGGGACCCGCTCGATAGCCTACAACCAAGTCTACCGAGCTGAAATGGATGTGTAGGATGACTTGTAGAATGACATTGACAACGGCTTGTTTGTTCCTATGTCGTTTCCGAAGTAGGTGGCCGATGGCGAGGAGTGGCCGACCAACTGCAACTTTTTTCAAACTATCATCAGCGACACCGTATCGGGGATAGAGTGCGACGCCACGCGTATCTACGACAACGCGCATTCCTTTCCGAAGAAACCGGGGAACGTAGTGGCTGCATTCATGCACACCCTGGCGCTGGAAGAGGCAAGTGCCAGACCCGGGGTTGAATCTACGTTCTCGCCACGCGGATACCGCCGCCGGTAGGACTCCGAACATGATTCGGCCTGTTTTTATTTTGAACATACAAACCTGAAGTAGTCGACTGCTCACATTTTCCGCGCAGACCGTTGTCCTTTTAGTGACTACACCCTTCATGCGACTCGCCGAATATCTCACGGCGCTTCGCGCATGGTGATGTGAGAGCCTGGTCCGGTGAGAA
>CACKRE030003381.1:271884-286832 GCA_902602495.3 Ectocarpus sp. CCAP 1310/34
CCCCGGTGTTTGCCATCGGGGTTGGATTTTCGTCGCTTGGCAACGACGTCGTAAAACAAGCCAATTCACCTCGTGAGCTCGGCAACCAGGTTACCGTTTTTTTTTCACCTCTTTTTTTGGCGGTAACCATTATGGTGGTCGAGTAGATCATTTTGTGCGGGGTGGAGAAGCCTCACTCCGCGCAAGGGGGATGATCGCACCACGTTGTGTTAAAATGGTCAAGCACCCTCGAGGCAGTTACACAGTGCTTACAATTGTCTCTGGAAGTGAAAGCACCAGAAAATAAATTGAGTCATACGCAGCTGTCATCCGTACGCAAAGAAGTAAGCACATGATGCCGAACACCCTTAGCAGGATGCAGCGCACCCTTCATGCGACTCGCCGAATACCTCACGGCGCTTCGCGCTTGGTGATGTGAGAGCCTGGTCCGGTGAGAACCCGGCGTGCTCCGTCCCGGTTTTGTAGGAATGCGAGGTCAATGATCTAACGACGACGGCATGCACGACTATGAGTACACCCCCCATCTCCCGTATTGATAATGACACGGGTTCGTCGGTCTTTCTGTGGTGTCCCCATAGGTTCTGAAAAAGGATCACCTGCTCTGTGATGATGCCGATAATTGCGACTACACCAAGGGGGGGTATTTCACTACTCAGCGTGCGAGGTGAGTGTTACACGAAGTCTCACACCAATCAGCGACCTGGCCATGATGCTTTCGAGACGAGATGACGAGGTCCTAGTGTAAGCGTGCGTGTCTCGAGGGTCCCTACATGCACGAGAATCATCTTCGTAACGCACGCTGAACAACAAAGTCTTGCTGCAATCGGTTTCCGCATTCTGCTTTGCAGGGACATAATCTTTGAAGGGTACACGGACTCCCTCACCGTCAAGCTCATGAACAAAAGGCTGTCGGGGAGGAACTTGACTATCAAGTGTTCCGTGCCAAGCGTGGTTCTATGGGACATGTACTGCCACCCGCTATTCGATGGTGACTGCACCAACACTGGGTTCGAGGTGCCTGGATACTTTCTTTTGTGACTATTTGGTGGTATGAGCCACCCCAGTAGTGAACTCATTGTCGATACTACTGACTATGCCAATTATTCGCTTGCACCACAAGCGCTGCAATCCATCGGGATGGAACTATTTAGCTTATTTCCGTAGGAAACGTGGCAGAACAATCAAACGATCCGGGCAGCTTCATCCCGCTACCAAGGGCAGGCAAGAGTTTCTCCGTTGGCGTTTACGTAAAAAATGGGGGCTAGAAACCCCGTTTAGCCTAGGCCATTGCACCAAGCCCAGATCAAAATCCTGTTATATTGGAGTGCCGACTGCAGGTTGAGAATGCTACGTGCTCGGTCAGCGATGTATCTGTATTGAGAACCAAAGGGCTCCGCAAGAGGCCCATATGGAGATCTCTCGTTCGTTCAACTTGCTGCAAACCCCAGAACACACATTGGGCAATGATTTCAGTGACTCACTCTTGCAACGATGCCGGTCTAGGTGGTGCACGACACGTACGGCACGGTACTTGAGGTCAACAAGACAGGCTCGAGTAGACACCTGTGGTATAGCGCCGAACTCTCCTTGCCGCACGATTTGGGCAGCATCGACAACCCAATCTTTGCTGTGTATCCTGGCGGACACTGGGACAACGAAACTTTTCAAAAGACTATGGTGAGAACAATCTGTTTGACGCTCTTTTTACAGATGTACGCGTTCATGCCATGATTGACGGGAGATGCACCGCACATTCCCCCCTCCCCTGTTACTCTCAAGTGCCCCACAAGAATCTGTTGCCCGTGTACTACTCTCCTGGAAATGCTTCTGTTTGACCAACGGAATATTCCAGGATTGCGAGAAACGGGTACTGCAAGGCGAAGCAGGCCTGTGGAATAGCTGTGACACGACGGTGAGCTCCCTGATAGACGAAGCAGAGGTCGTTGAAACCCGTATATTTGGTGAAAAAGTGGCCTTCAATATCCTACAAACCATTGTTGTGCACCAGGTTCCGCTCGTTCTGGTAACCTCGACCGAGCCCGTTGATGAAAAGTGAAGGAGCATTACCGCTAACTCGAAGGTTTCACATGGTCATTCAAGGACCAACGGACAGCATCGATCATGCTGCGTGTTGCCCACACGATAGGTTGAAACGGGCAGCGACGACCCACAGAGGATCGGGAGAACAAACCTCTACTATGGAAACGATTCACTGCTCGCTGCCGTTGGGTTAGACTCGTCGCTGGAGGTGTACGGAACAGATGGCACTCAAGATACACCGCGAAAATGGGAAGGGTTTGGCGAATACAAACTAGTTTACAGACTACGGAACGAAGGCCTCGACTATCTTGGGAACGACACAGTGGTAAGAAACTACACACGCACCGACTCGCGAATGTCTGATTCGATGAGGATTGCGAGATCTCGGCATTAAATCAGCAGCGCAGGTACCCGTTGTGTTGAGCTCCCTACCTATCCTTCTAGACGTCTAGATTGACATGGCTTGGCGCAAAAGTTTTGACTAAGCTGATCAGCCATTGTCGGCCGTGCACGTGAAACGGATGCAGGTTGTGCTTCAAGGCGAGCACCTCCTCCAGTTTCACATGGCAAGGGACAGTACCGATGCGGTCCTCCAGTACCCGACACGCTACCTTGCGGAGGACAACTTCACACTGGAAACTGATATTCGTCTCAACCGCTACATCGCGCAAACACAAGTGAGCGTAGCTGTATGTGAAGTTTGTTCGGAGGTGTGCCCAGTACAGACATGCTACATGTGAGTGTTTGGGGCCTCGGCAGTGTCGGGAAAGAAGGTATTCAGACTGATGCGGGTACCAGGCAAGAGGTGGAAGAGGGAGGAATCAACGCCGCAGCCACAACAACCTCAGCAACCGCTGGCCATCAAAATAGCGGGACAGAAGACGCCCAAACCGCTGAAATTCGAAATTTAGGCGGTTGGGTGAACGACGATGACGAGCTGGTGCAACAGATCAGCGGCAGGAGCAGCGTGGGCGCATCACGATGTCCTCCCGGGAGCTTTTCGACCGGCAGAGTGCACCGTTGAGACTCACGGCCCGACTGCTGCTTGTGGGAGCCTGGTTCAGACAATGTGACGCACGCCTCCCGAATGACTGATGTTTGGGAAACTCGTGGCGGGGGAGATCTTCGAAAATTCGTGTTCGTTTTGTATTGCTTGGTCCCTGTCGAGCCGGAGCGAGAGGACTGTCTATCTTTGTCGGGCATATCGCCAGCGACTTCTAACATCCTGTGGCACTATGTCGAGATACAGTTTTTTTACCGAATTTCTTGATATTCTACTTTTTGCTTTTGTCCCTCTTCGGCTATTGCTATGTGCACCTCTTATTGATACTGTCACCGGAGCGTCTGCGCCGATCCGGCCAGTACGGATGTGTTGAAGGTACTGAGGACAGGTCGGACCAGTTTCTAAATATGAAGACAACACCAACAACCACAAGCATGGGTAGGGTAAAGCAACTACCACCGCTCTTTGGTACGCGACATTTGCCTGCCGTGTACCACAGGACTGGCTGGATGCTCGTGAGAGGGTTGGGGAGGACCAGTTGACAGACTTCAATGGCATGCCCTACTCAGTACCAATGGGCATGGTCAGCACTCAGGTGCGAATGCCGGTTGGTCGAAATCAAACAATGAGCCCGTGGCAATCGTAGTCTACATCTTGTTCGCGGACCGCTCATCAACGCGATTCATGATGCTCCAGCGCAGTATGATCCACCTATACTGCGTCTGCCTCTATTTCAGGTACTAACAGGCTATGCCACGTTCGTCAGCGATCCACACTTTCTTACAAACGACGTTCTGGACCAACAGGCAGCAGAACAGGTGAATGTTATTGTTGTTGGCACTCAACGTCCACACCGCGCAACACGCTTTCAATTGATCGCGTAAGTAGTCGAAGTTTGCGCCAAATAGAGAAGGCTACAGAGTGGTGTTGTCTCCCACGCAAGCGTTTTAGTATCTGTTATTGGCATAGTCTAGCCCCGTCGAAGCGGTTCAAAACAAAGTGTCCAAAGTCGTCCGTCCATGCATGTCGCACCAGATGAACTATATCGAACCGGACGATACGCACCATCAGAGCCTTGTCGACGTCGAACCAGTAACCGGCAAGGTGCTCCGAAGGGCCATAAGACTGCAGGTATGGAGCCCCAACGCTTTACGTATTATTACTACAGTATTTCCACCCTGACCCTCACCTTGATTTTGGCTACCAGCTTGAAACGACTGCAAGGCACTCTGTGGTGTATCAAAGCGACGCGAAGGGCACGCTGTGCACAATACTCACACGTAGGAACGCTTTATTGTAGCAACCAAACCTATTGCAGCAACCGGACGTACTGCGATTCATTACACCGTCACACCTGACTCGCTCGTCGTATTTGTGTGTGTGTGTGTTTGTCATTAGCATCGACCGCGCACACCAACGAAAAGATGTCAGTCTTAGTGCGACTGAAAACAGAAAATGCTTCGAACGGCCATGTTTTGGGGCCCCATGAGGGGGTGTCATAGGGGAGGCTACCCTCGGGGTTAAAGACAGAAACGATGGCAGCAAGTGTGTGTGCTTGTATTTTCTATTCGGTCGGAGCATGAGCAGTGGTGTCAATTCCCGTTGTCCTGCTCCCATCATCCAGACCCCCTTATGTCTTTCTTGCCCCCTCGTCACACTTATCTCAGCTTCTCTTTCGTATCGAACGAAGCTCCTTTAGCCCAGATCTACTTTCTAGTGAGTCGAGTTCTACCGTGTGCCGGTCCCCGACCAAGGACATCATGGTCGACGGCGCGGGATGCTTCATGTGCGTTCCAATGCCAATGTATTCGGTGCAACGCGTCACGTCACTGTTTAGTTGTTTCGACAACGGTAGAGTCGAAACAGGAAGTGGTCAACACACCCCTGATTATGCAGGGCAACGTTGTGCATAATTTCATATCAGACGGGTCACATTCACTGGTATTCTTGCCAACTATTTCTCAACCTGTTGCTCCACACGCCGTCGTGAACCATTTGACATTTATCGTTTGATTAACTCCAACATCGTGCAATGCATCTTCAATATCGCAGGTATGTCCCAATCCTGTGGTACGATGATCAGCGCGTTATGGATGAGAAATCTGCCGTAACTCTCCACCAAGAGTTCTTGATGTTCGCAGATTTTGCACTAGAGACTGCGTGGAAAGGCTTAATTGCATCCGCGACGTTGGCCGTGTTTGGGTCGATCTTGTGGATAATTTTTGTCGTCTTGAAGGCCAGGCACGATAGACGAGTGTGGGTCGATTGATAGGCAAGCAGACAGACAGGTGGACACCTTCGGG
Source organism: Ectocarpus sp. CCAP 1310/34 (assembly GCA_902602495.3). Taxonomy (NCBI): domain Eukaryota; class Phaeophyceae; order Ectocarpales; family Ectocarpaceae; genus Ectocarpus; species Ectocarpus sp. CCAP 1310/34. The sequence goes on from CACKRE030003381.1 coordinate 277,231, forward strand.
TGCCATGGACGTGGGCTTTCGTCCCAATTATTCTGGGCACCTGTCTACGCCTTTCGGTGTATGTTTCACACACCAGCCGGGGTCAGATGTAAGGATAGTAAACTAGTTTAGCATAGACGTTTTTTCCGTATAGGAACCTGGTCACTTTGGACGTGCAGCATGGAAAGCCTCTAAGAAATATAGTACTCCGAACCACAGCCTTGAATTGACTTACACCACCACTCGTCTGCGGCAGTTTTATCGAGGGTCAAGCGGGTACCTTCTCTTTGCTTTCCTCTCCGTATATACCGTGAGGTTCTATTGCAAGCCATCAACGACATCTTAGTGGGGGTGGTGGGTGATAATCTTCAGTGCAATGTGTACCAAGTTTCCGGCTTCATACAGTACACAACGTAAATCCCCTTCGATCTCCGGAGAGGCTCAAGCAGTGCCAGATGTTCGATCAGCCTAACTCTCCAGCGACAACAGCATAGCAGCGCCGTGAAGAATAAACTGTCGAACCGGCATATTGGTGGGGAGTTCAACGGCTACCACAAAGTTGGTGGATATGCCGGTGGTAGAAAGCTCTCCTCTCCGTGCCGATGTCTTGTACGTCGGGCAGATGTAGTCCGCTGCAATCGAGTAGAACGAAGGGTCACAGCATTCGTTAGCTCTTCAGGTCTCGGGTGTTGACCCCTCGACCCGAGCCTTGTTGCTACCCGGCTCGAGCTTGTGGTTAAAGCGATCCATATTTGTTCTCGTTTCGATCATGCGTTTTACCGACCGCGCTGCCTGCTTCATCTCTAGACTATCGCTCCGTCCGTCCTGGTCCCAAGGGTGGATGGCAAGCAACGCAAGCCGTGTACGACAGAACTGGATCCGACCACACCAAAGGGAGTCTGTCCGGCGTGGTACTGGCTCTGCCCTTCTGCTGTCCAAGTCAAATCAAGCTACACTGAACCAAACAGCGTGTGTCACTGAGCTGCTCACCGGGATTGGGCTCGTGGTTGGTTTCGGGTAAAAAATGCACAACTGGCGCTGGTGCCCGCATCTGGTCTGGCCTTGGATCGCATAGTCGCTTCGTTGTGTGGTCCCACGAAGCGCCTTCTATGTGCATGCCGTATACGAACACACCATCAGAAGGGTGGTTCTTGGCCTCCTGCGAAGAACAATATTATGGGTGACAGGGAAAGAAACAGGGAGTGTGGAATTGAGTAAGAGAAATAACGCTTAAGGAGGCACGAACAGCACAGGCATAGCGTAGCTCATATCATCCAAAACGTGGAACTAAGCTCGTCCAAACAGTTTCACCCCCGAAGAGGCAGGCCTCAAGTCGCCAAACCGCAGCAAACACCCCAACAACGACATCGATCACTACCTCTGGTTGCATAATGTCGGGAATGTCGTGCTTGAAGCCAAGAAGGTTCACCGGCACCGCGTGCTTTCGCGCATGGTTTTGTAGTACCGCGGTCAAGAAACCCTGAGACGCGCGCGATCAAAGACGATAAGGGTTAAGACCATCCCGGCATATGAGAGATGAAGAATCCCAAAATCGAGTAGGGAGGCGCTCGTTCCATTACAAGCTCACCTGTGGGAAAAAGAATGCCGGCAGGGAGAACGCATAGGGATTTCCACGTTCAAGCCAAAGCTCGAAAAATCTCACACGCCATCGCAAGTCTTTCATCCACGACCCCAGAGGTTTGAGGCTCGCAAACCCTCGCCGACGCCATTCGGCCGGGACTTGATTGACCAGGAATTGGCTATACACCTGCAACGTTACAGGTCCCAACACCGGGCAACATGAAAGAATACGGCAATCAGGAATAGCTTTCTGCTTTTGGAGAGGACCAATCACGTACTTGTTCAGATCAACGTGGAACGCTGCCGAGATATGGTGAGGTCCAACTCTCAGTTTCCATTTCGACATTGGATGAACATGGCATCGCGACACTTTTTCCGACAAGTTGTCTCTATTAGTCACACTAGGTCTCACCATGTCAAGCTCGGAGCTCATGACTATCTCCCCTTTGACAGCTAAGACGAGCTGTTCCACGGTTGTGCGAACGATCTGACAGTAAGACGGACGGTCAGGAGAGAACGAGACATGAGTCACGCACGAAGGTAAACACGAACGATTCAACATTTTGCGCAACGATCGGTGAAGAAGCAACTCAAGAAGGCGATGAGGGCTCCGCTAGGTACGTATTTCAACGACCCAAGCTGCCATTTTCACTGTACCCATGTGACTGCCTAACAACGCCTTACCTCGAGCAAGGAGTTGCAGTTGTCGAGCTCTTGAATCAACACTGTCACCAAGCTATCAGTGCTCGATGCTCCAGGTTCTACGCTTGATCCCCGTCTTGTAAGATGGTTCACAGCCCCCTCCTTTGCCACGTGATGCACAGATCACGAAGCGGGTTCAAGGCGAATTGGGAGGGACGGCGTTTGTACGACCTGAAGCAGCTACAGATTTGATCAATAGAGAGAGGGAAGGGGAGGGCCCGCTACCAATGGACGTATTGGTGGCAGCGTGAGAAAGGCATTGCGGATGGCTGACTTGGACGAAAACAGCATCTGGGTCCACCACATCCGTAAAATATTTGAGGGCGCCAGCCGCGGCATCGGCACGCCCAATTGGAGCTAAGACGCTCTAGATAGTGATTTGGACTTCAGGCCGTTCAATGCGATGAATGACAAGCAATCACGTGATTTTGGACGATATTTTTCATAATGTAAAGCTGGAGCTGTTGATAATCCTGGGTATCTTCGGGGAGCGGACCATTTCGATCCATCTAAGGCATTTGTACCAAATCTAAAGAAAGGCAAATATTCAAGAATCATCAAACAGGCTCCGCCAACTTAGCCTTCGTACTCCGGGACAAGCTGGAAGGTTGAATCCGCTAGAAAACTCAAACGATTGCCATCCATGACCGGTCTGGCGGTGAAGTCGAGTGGTGACAGACTACAGTAGTGCTGAACACATCTGTGAAACGCTGAGGATTCTGGGTGCTGCAAGAGTTTGATCCACCCGGGTATGAACAGCCGACAAACCGTGACCGACCTTGCGATGTGTCAAGCCTCCCGGTATTCTTGCCATCAGCTCGTGCGTCACTGCCAAAACGACATCGTCGGGGCGTTGCCCCGCCGAGGAGTTCGAATCCCTCGGTTGAAGCGCAAGAATCGCGTCCAAAAGCGCCTTGCTCTCCTTGAGGCGAAGAGAAATATCCGCCTGGAAGGGCAACGAAGCCGAAAGGTTGCTGTGAGAGTCGCCTTGCCTACTTCGTCGTTCGACATTTCGAGCGCGATATGGTGAAGTCCGCTTTTCGCTGCAGCCTTTCTGGTAAGCGGACGCATGTTAAAGTCAAACTGGTTGCACTTGTTGAGGTTAGATATCCTCTTAAGCGGCATACATTTGACATAAACCCTTCTGAAGAACTGTACATACCGAAGCGTGCATCCCGAACATCTGCGGACCATCCTCAGGAGGTATGTGTTCAATGTAGGCCAGGTAACTCTCGGCTGGGGCATCGACAGGCGCTGCGGCAATCATGGCAGATGATGCTGACAAACGACGGACCAGACGTGCTTTGGCCTTCGAAGGCCCCGCTCCATTTTCCATGCTCCCCCTCAGCTCGGGGTTCGAACTCACTCCACCGTACATGTGGGCCTATTGGCATCGAAACGAAAAACATGAATTACTATTTGCTTCCTTGCCGAGAGGACGAACCTAATCTGTCCTGCTCGAGTTCTTCCACCGGGACGACACAGAGAGTACGCGCAAGACGCCACTACGAGGTAAGTAGTTCGCTCGGCGATCGATTCACTCACCGCATCCCCAAAAATGCTTGCAGAATAAAAGTGGTCTAGAATCGCCAGAAGGCACCGCCGATCCCACTCGTCGGTCACCCAGCCACCGTAGGTGATGTTTCCTGTGACGTACACCAGGCTTTCTACCGGCAGAGACGCCAGAGTCGCCGTTGATGTATCTATGTGGAGGTCGTCCACAAACCGGCCTAAGAGCTTGAACGCTGCGTCAAGGTCGGAATCTCCAAAGCTGTATGTGACATTCCAGCCGAGGGGGCCGAACTTAATCCTAACACCCGGGCGAAGTGAAACGGTTGCGGAAAATAAAGTAGGGCAATGGGTCAATGAGTCGGCACAGACAATAACCCTTTGCGAACCACTGTGGTCAGAGGTGTTGCAAAAACTGCATGGTTGGTGGGTAGGTAGTACATACAGGCCGAGCCTACGTTCGAGCTATGTAGCATCGAGGAGGGAAACTATGCAGAACGAATCGATTCAACTTGGGATGGTGAGCCATCTCGAGAATTCCCAAGACCTGTCCTCACCTTTCCTGGATCACGGCGTGGAAGAAGCACAGCCCAAACAAAAGGCGTTTCCACTCTGGCGGCCGCTGAACTCCCTCCTCTTTCTCTCTCTGCAAGATACCCGACATCTTTTCCATGACAGCGAGAACGCGGGGAAGGCGGATCAGACCGTTTATCAATTCGCCACGTAGGAAACCGAAAAAAAAGGCGGGGTATCCAGACACCAAAACATGTATCCACCTTCAGAACATCTTGGCCTAGGACATCACCAAACATCTCCAGTCCCGATCCACACTGGGTGTCTATCCATGCAGAGAAAAAAACAGGACGTCCTTTCCGTCGTATGGCAGGTGACACTACCTGCATATTGTAAGTCCGCCGTAGGTTTGCTTGAATGCCCCGTGGCGGTTCGTCTGTGATCTTGACACACCGCTGTAGAACTCCAGCAGGGAAATATGGCACTGGAGCTGCACTCAAAAACAACCTAAAGCCGGGCTTGGAGTGACTTGAGCTGCTTCCCAGACTCTTTACTATACCATCAAGGGTGGGCAGCCACGAGCATGCTAGGTGGCAGTTCTGCAGCATAACCCAGCTACCGCTCGCTCTGGCAACCTGTATCAGCACGAAACGTGAGAAAGAGTTATGAGGGCGGACCAACGTTCAATGGTCACGACGCATGTCTCACGATATTCTCAAGTTCCGGCCTGCATTCTGGCTCACCAACACAACTTCCACATAACACAAGACCACGCCTGTTGCCGGTGACGGTCCAATTAGGGTACTTCAACAGCCGAGATGTCGCGCCATATTTTTTTACCTTGATAACTTCCTCGGCTCGGGAACCTTGCCCTTTGCCTAAGGACGTAACTTCCACTTGGTTATCCATGCCCACAGACGCCGCAAATTTCATTAGCAGGGCCATGGGGTCAGCCCCCCGAGAGAGAATGAACACGCAAGGAGTTTTCTCGTCGACGTCCATGAAGACCTATCCAAATGGAGCACACAATCCGGGGCAGTGCACAGAGGTTATCGTTATGGTGTCCACGCGCAGGGTCGGGACCAGGATTTGACCATTTCGTGCCAGCTTCCGGGAACTTGCCGATGCCAATCGCCAGTTTTGGAGAGCACATACCATCATGCGGAGTTGATTCGTGGGGTACCCCGATGCCCAAAATTTCAGCGAGTGTCCGTACAATACCAACTTGTTTTTAATTACAATGCATGGTGAGGTTGCCCTGGGTAACCCCGCCCCCCCTCCCCTCCGAGTGTAAGAAAATCGCTAGCATGCTAGACGGAGAACTGTCTAGATTCTTCAACATTGAACAGGGGGTCCCACAAGGTTGAACTTTGTCCCCAACATTGTTCCAGGCGTTCATCAATGATCGGTTGAAATTCGTGGAGGCAGTTGGGAAGGGAAGGGTAGGGAAACTTCTGTGTCGAGAATGTTTGCGGATGATTTTGTTGGGATGTCAGATACCCATGAGGGACTTCAACTGCAGATTGGCGCAGCGAAGATTATTGTTGATATGGTAAGTGGAGATTGTCTGCCATCGATTAGAAGAGTGGTATGCACGAGGACAGGGACAAACCAGAAGAGCATAGATTGAAGTAGGGGATCGAGGAGCTTGCAGTACTGGATCAGTACACATATCTCGGAGTAGATATTGCAATAGACTGTTCGTGGAATGCATACATGTCCACGGTAGCGGAAAAGGGCAAAGCACGGGCAGGGAAGTTGCACCGAATCTCCATAAGCCGGCACCTCGACACACACATCAAATTGACAGTTTTAAAAGAGCGTAATCGTACCGCCGCTAGGGTACGCCGGGGAAGTGTGGGAAGGAAATAAGAAGTCAAAGAGCTCGAGGCGACGCAGATGAAAGTAGTGAAAATCATCCTGCGATGCTCTAAGCGCACAAGTAATGCAGCCGTCAGGGCGGAACTGGGGATCCTATCCCTACGATCGGGAAGAGACGCAAGGAACCTAAAATGGCAGTACCGCATGTGCTGTGTGGGAGAGGAGAGGTTGCAGAGAATAGCTTGGGAGGCGAAGTGGGCAAAGCAGAAGAGGGGTAGACGACCAACGGAGTGGGTCAAGGTTGTAGATGACGTATGGAAGGAGTTCGAAAATGATGAAGGTAATACGCTGGAAACTGAAGGTCTAGAGGGGTTCGAGGAGAAGATATTTGTTGCTTTTGCCGAGAAAGCTAACCAAAGAAACCAAGGATGAAGAGGATCTAGATGTGTACGGAATGTTAGAAGAAACAATAGGGGTCCATGAGTACCTACATGAACCAATGGATGCAGGGACAAAGCTGAAGGTCAAATTTGGGACCGTGAAATTGGCCTTCGATAACGTAGACGAGGATTTACGATCAAGACGACAAGTTCAATGGTGAACGCGGCTCCGCGTGCAAGAGCGGGTTCGTGTAGTTGCGGAATGTTCGTCGTACAAGAAGGAGAGGGAAGTGTACATGACTGAGCTGGGAAAAGTAAGAATGAAGTTACAGGGAGATGTTTGAGGAATGGGATAGCCAGGAGAAGACGCTATTGACTGTACTAGCACATAGGAAGTGGTCTGACAAGGCGGTAAATGATATCAGTGGGATAGATAGGCTAGGCAAAACATTTTTGAGCCACCTTTGGCAAAGTAGGAAGGAACGATTAGCCATCGGTGATCGGTCCTGTGGGATCAATGCTCCGTCCTCTCGAGGACGCGTAGTCAATGGTCTAACCGCTAAGGCATGCAAAACATAAGAGTACCCCCCCCCCTCCCCTTCGCTTCCTGGAGTACCTTAGTTGGACCTGAACAGATGTTTTTTGCAACAGAAGTGCATTGTCGAGTAACCGCGAAATATGTCATGTGGCCGAGCCCACCTCTTCCACGCCAGCGGCTGTTCCCGAAGGTCGAATCAGCTCACGCCCGAGATGATGCTCCACCAAGTCTGCCGCTGCGCCATGAGTGTTTGCCTTGGCCCCACAGTTCATGGAGAATGGTCAAGTTAGGCCAAGTGGGAAAAGTGGTAAGCTGTCGATCGACATGACAGATGGGACTAAGGTTTGCACACGGTTCAAAAGAGCGACGTGAGAGCCTTCTTCACACTCCGGGCAACCTCCGGTTCTCCACTAAAATAGTACATTCCACCCTGGTCCTCGTCTGCTACAGGTTACAGGGCACGGGGAAAAATATTTATCACCATAAGAACGAGTCGGTTCTGCTTTCCAGTACGTCGGATACGAGGAACTGCGTTTCAGAACTCACCTCTGCGAGGGCACGAACCACGATCATCTTCTGGAAACGGTTCAGCTTTTCTTCCCATCCCGATGGTAGCGGTGCCCTATGGGCGGCAGCATCTGCTCGCCAGTCCTGCCATTGTGGCCACGATTCGGCCACCGACGTGCAGATACCCTTCATGGAAGGTATGGCGATCTCCGCTTGCTGTAGCGTTTTCCAACTCTGTAGGTAGTACAACAAGAGCAGTAAGTGTTATACGCCAGTCCTACCCACGTATACCCCAGGAACCCAAGCAAACTGTGTTTGATGCGGTGCAGAAGCAGTAGAGCGAGCGTTACGTAACGTTCAGTGCACCTGGTATTCATCAAGAACATATGGCGCCTCACCCTCTCATCTAAGATGCTTGAGTCCGGATTGCCGACATTACTTCTCTGGTCACTTTCCCGGCCTCGGCTGGTCCTTCGGCGGAGGTTCGGTCCAGCTCCTTGCAATAAAAGCATCCACTCAACGTTCGTTATCTGCGCCATCGCCAATATTGGGACGAAAGCAGGATGTCACACCAACAGACTCCCAGTGGCGTTGTCAACCAAATCGACTGCTAGATTGATGTATTCTCTGTTTGGGGGCAAGCTGAAGGCCAATTCCGTGGTCCAAACCAATCAATTGCTGTCGATTGCGCTAGCACACCATTCCGTCGCTCTGCTTTCTCGATGTTGGCTCACGTTTGCCTCATTTAATGTCGACTGTTTCTGGGGCACGAGAAGCTACAATGACGGGTACAAACTAGCCTGTGCAATTGACCCTTACATCGCCCTTAGCCCGGAGGATACCGGTGCAGAGCATGAACGCAAACGGAAGTTTGTGGCGCTCGAATAGCCCCCTCGAAACCGCGCGATATACAGCCTCCGTGCTCTTCTCTAGGAGCAGCTGGAGCCTTGCTTGCAGTCCACCGTTTCCGGCGTCCAAGGTGTCCACGATGCAGTTCGTGAAAAGAAGCTGGCATATAGCAGGGATCGTAAAGGTTTTCCAGACAGGTCGCGGGGGAGTCGGCATGCTAACAAAATACCCATACCTAGGGAAGAACACCGTATGATCAGCTTTATAAACTAGCCGCAAACAATGGGTCGGTTTTACCACATTGTTAAAGTAAGAGACTACACACCCTCAAGCTATGCCGCGCTCTCACTTGGCAATTGGTTTCTGGCCTTCGTTGTTAGTTGCTGCTCACGAGTTTTTTTTTCCCTCTACAGTAAGGCCCAGCACGCTTTGGTCACCGAAGTGGAACCATATCTTCAATATTTCGCAATTATATCTTATCCTCGCATGGGCTTCGTCGCAGAAGTGGTGTGGATGTCTTCGCGTAGTCAACCGTTCCGACCTCCATTCAGTCCCTCTTCTTCCTACTCTTGAAGGTAAAGAAACGAACGTCGTGGTCACAAGCAACCACAAGAGGTTCACATTTCGTACCAAATGCTGATTTTTTCCACTGGGCTGCATGGAAGAAACGAATAGATTATAGGTTTTCGAACGTGCGTATATTTCTGTCTTCGTATATGCCAGCCCGGCCTGAGGATTGCATCTGCTTTGATGTCACACAGCTAGGAGCGTGCGATAGCAACACTGCCAGCAGAAAATGGCCCCCCTTGTGATCCCACTCCTTTAGCACAACACCTCTGGATAGTGTGGCAACAACACCCGCAGAGGTATCACACCCCCGCTTACCCAAAAGAACACCACACCGTGGTAATATTTTCGAGTTCTAAAGTACCGGCCCATGTACATCACACCGACGACAACTATATCACCCCCGTTGAGAATGCAGAGAGGTGACAGCTATACTGAGGCATAGGTAGTGGGCTGAAAAGGCGGGAGTGGTGTCTTCAGGATAGATCGGATGGGGACAACGTTTTTGATCCACTTTGGCAAAGTAGGAAGGAACGATTGGCCATTGGTGATCGGTCCTGTGGGGACAATGGTGATCGGTCCTGTGGGAACATTGCCCCGTACTATCGAGGATGCGTAGCCAATGGTCTAACAGCCAAGGCACCCAAAACATGAGT
>CACKRE030003381.1:292597-334677 GCA_902602495.3 Ectocarpus sp. CCAP 1310/34
GATAACTTCTCGAACGGTAAGCAGTTAATATCGTGGCAATCGGCTGGTGGATATGCAGAAGACTACCTCCAAACGAAGGCTGGCACTCTCTCCACCTATTGCACCTGAAAGTAGTCCAGGCTGTACTGGTACATGACGTCAACCCTGCACAGCTCGGCGACTGTGAAGTAGAGGAGCGAACCGCGGACTGCAACTGGCCTGTAGCCTTCCCGACTTTCCTCAATCTGCCGTTTCGTGCTCTTGCTGTCGGCAAGGCGCTCGGCAATCACCTTACTCATTGTCTTCGATTTACTGAGAGTTGTAATGAGAGTCTGCGCCAAGACGTATTGGTTGAAAAAGGAACGGACGTTGTTGTACGCTTATGTTAGCTCGATGAAAGGATACACGTGCTGGACTATCGTTATGGTAGTCTTTACCAGCCAACGCTACCATCCGACGGGTGAAATTTCTTCTGCTCAACATGAGCTGCCACGTTCTACCCAAAACTCTTGTGTTGGAGCACACCTCATCATCGAGAACTTCCACTCCGCCGCTGGCCTCGTTGAGGAGTCTGAGAATCTGGTCCTCGATGTCCAACAACTGCTTTTGATCTGTGGCGATACTCGTAATCAGGTCGTGATGACGCTCTTCTAGTTCAGGTTGCTCCAATGTGACCACCTGTACGCGGACGGGGGGGAAGTACACGTCGAAATGGTCGGTGCCAAAGTGAGTTTGCCAGCAAGCGTGTAAGTAGCCTTATTGAATGCAACACATTCTACCTGCGCGACCGGGAGCGCACCTCGCCGAGTAGTTGCTCCTCCAAGCCACGCCTTGTGACGGTGAAGTTGATGAGGTTGACCAGAATAGCAATGTCGGCTTGGAAGTGCGGATTGGGTAGCTCCGTAGTCAGGTACAAACGGAAGTTGCTATTGTACTCCACCTCGACATCTCCCAGGGGCAGGATCGTGCGCCCTCCCTGTGACATGCAGTGGGCAGGGAAAATACCTGGCGCTTCATTAAGATGCTCAAAGACTTCCCGACGACTCAAAGGAATACCATGGCAGCATTCTCCTTGAGCATTAATTTATTGTTTACAGGAGCAATTCCAATTCTAGGGGCGGGAGTTACGTATTCACCATGTGGCAAGAACCCTGCAACAACTGGAGCACGTTCGTTTTCATAACGAAAGTGTAAAAACCCCCACCTTCAAGATGGTCCTGTGACAAAGCACCGGATCCAGGACAGGGTCGATGCTCGTTTCAATGTCCTCAACTAGAAGACTCTTCCCTTCTCTAACTGCCAGTAGGAGGCTGCTCAGAAGCGAAGGGCTGCCAGCTTTTCCGCAAAGCAGGCCCTCATCGACCTTGGGGCTGGCGTTCCTGACGGCGGTGGTCTCGGTCGACGAGATATTCTCTTGAGCAGCCGCTGTTTTTCCGTTGATTGTGTCAGTGGTTGCACACGGGTTCAGAGGCGTACTCAAAAACGTGGAAGTGAATGGCAGCCTTGGTGTAACGTATTAGCGTATCAGTGACGGTCTCTTTGCGAGCACAATGTGCAGTTCCAGGACTGGGCTTAATATTGCAATACCTAGTCATAGACGCGCCTGAATTATTTCCAACGAAACATTGAGTGCGGTAGGTCTACGGTGGAAGAAATTCACCTTTGTGCTTCAGCCAACGGCACGCCTGCCTCTGAGGATCGATCAACAATGGCCACCTTCCTGTGGCCACAGTGGTGGCTGCAATTGCGCTTTCCACAGACGTCTTATCGCTAGGGAGCCCCTGCAGATGCCATTCTCTCAGGACCACTGGGGTAACCAGGACCTAACACACACAGAGGTACGGTTGAAGCAGGCGACGAAGGGGACTAAGTAGAATGTTAGTCGTCGTCGATAACATTAGTTGTCCTTCTGTAGCGATTCGTCCAGAGAAAAAATTGGTCAAAAGTCTGTTCGCTGGCAACATCCTACCCTTTTCCGGTGCAGACTGCAGCACTACTTTGGCCAGTTGTGTTGCTTACCTGGGATCATGCCGGTCGCACGGGTGGCTTAGTGACCAGCGTTGTAAACCTACTACAGTAGCGAGGATATTTTGCAATTCGATCTTCCTTCTTCCCCTCGCTGCCTCGGCAAGGCTTCTGCTTAGGCATGGCCCATAGCTAGGGGGGGGGTCTTTCGAACGAGTTTGGCTAGACTACCCTCAAGGGACCGATACCTTCTTGCTGCGGCGCACCCTCCGCGAGGCGTGCGTAATTGTAGAGTTGGGTCGGCACTGCTGCGTCAGGTACAAACATGCAGATGCGCGGGACTCATGGCCGTCGGTGTAGACAGCAATGTCCGTCTCAGTTTTGTGCGCGGAGGTAGACGCCATTAGAAAGGTGGACGGGCAATATGTACTCGGCCCTAGGTTTGCTAGAGGGAGCTGTACTGTCTCAGTAACCTGGCTTCGCCATCAAAGGAACGGAGGGATCAGGTGGCGACGAGCTGAGTGGGCTGGTTGATCCTTCGGCGCGAGAATTTTCAGACCAAGAACCCGAAGTGCAACGAGGGAGAAAGCGAGGAACCGACAGGGAAGGACAGAAACGCGAGCGTGTACGGATGGAGCGGGTCGAGTTTGTCGTGCTAGGACTGGCCGCAGCGACACCGGAGCAGCGGCATCGGAGCAGCGGCACCGGAGCACACGGGCGACATCGAACCGTGACGCACGGACAAACATCTTGTGTTGTCAATTATTTTTCCGTTTTTTCCTGAACATCGGGGTTGGGTGTGTGATGACGTCACTGGTTTTGTACAGAGACGCGGCAGAGATGGCGCGGATACCCCGGGTGCCTTTATTGTGTACCTGCATCGTGGAAGACCCCTTCAATGTGGAACGATTCCTAGTCAGTGTCGATTTTTTACACTGCTGTGTCCAACACAGGTGATCGGGGGTAGATTTGGTGATTGTCAATTGCAATGATTGCTTTGGTTGGGTGTTATTTTTCACTGCACGTCCACGGACGCGTTCTGACAGCACTTCAGACAGCAGTTGCGCGCCCCGAACTTGTCCCATGCCTACCCTGTGGGTGTTATTATACAGGCAGCCTTCCAGACAGCTATACGCTGTAGTCGATAAACATTCATTTTGGTGCAGTGTGGGACAGGGGGGATGATGCTGCTATAGTCGAATGTAGTGTGTGGACGGGTACATCAGTTTTTGGGCACACAAACGTGCTGCAGGCATGTAGGTGTATCTCTTCGGGCTGTGTAGTCTACCCTTTCTTGCTATTTTGCGTATTCTTTAGATCTTCTGATCGCTCTAGCATTTTTGTGACCACGGACCGCGTCTTTGCTAGATTTTGGGACTAGCAACTGACACGAGTTTAATGTGAAGACAACAACAACAACAACAACAACCCTCTCTCTGTAGAGAAAATTAAGGCTTTGCACTTTAACTCTGAGTGAAAAATGATTACTTCGGAGGCTGCACATGATCGACAACGGAAGGAACGGCTAACCTTCCCACAAAACAACTATGGCAAGCACCGCAGGAGAACAGATGGGGCAAAGAAAAAATATGCAACAGTGTGTAAGCTAGGTGACATTCCAACCTTGTGTCCCCGGCTGATTCGTCAAAGATATGCACCCAAAGGTGTAGACTGGCTCCAGAAAAGATGGGACGAATACACACATACGTGCTTTCACTGGTCGGCCGATTAACGCGGTCGATGCTAATAAAACAACACACACAAACAAAAACATACACACCTGGGCGACAGAAAAGCCGTCGGACACACGGACGCCTTTATCCCTTAGAACGACCGTCCAGCTTTCAACCAAGGAATTGCGGAAGGGACCGGTGAAGGCTCCCAGGTAGGACACGAAGGCAGCGCTGAGGAAGATGTCACCCGTCAGGTTCACCTCGTGGTCTAGAATATCTTGGGCTGTTGCCGTCCATCGTTTCTGTCAAGGCCGGGAGCAAAGCCCGTACAATGTGGACTAGGCACGATCGGTATGTACTTCAACCTAACAATATCGCTTGAAGAGAAAAGCGGCTGAAACACCGATCGATATATTTTCACGATGTTGGTGGTTGAAGAAGATCACCGCTAGAGGCCAACATATTTAGCGAGAAAACAAGCTTGAGCTGAGCGAAGCTCACAACGAGTTTCTTCTCGCCACTTCGGGCTTACCTTTTTCAAGGAGACATACGCCTGCAGCGGTAGTAAACTTTCATATCAACAAATGCCGAAACGTACATTTTCCTCTTCCAGGCCCGACGTAAGCTTCTCCGCGCGATCCAAGCGTTGGATACACCGTTGAACCTCGTTCTCAAGGCCTATTTTCTCTCGGTTGGCATCGTCTCCACTCTGCAGATACAAGTAGCGACCGGTTCGCGAGGGCACATCCTAGAATCATCTGTTTCAAGCTCGTTGTCACACACTTTCCGATCGTCGTCTATGATGTTTCTCACAGCAAAATAGCCTCGTGGTCACGGTGTGATCAGCCAGGCCGCCAAGGTGACAATGAAATACCTGCATCAAGAGAGCCACTTCTTCCTCGATGCGGTGCACCTCGCTGCGCTTGGTTCGTACAACGTTGTTGGCTTGTTCCAGCTCTTGATTCAATACCTGTTGAGAAATTATGTTGGCAAAGGAACTTCAAGCGGTCTGACCACCCCGGTCGAGCTAACCAACCCTCGCGTCTGTCAATCAAGAAATGTATAGCACCTACAACCTGATCCTGCCCACAGTATCATCTTGTCCGCGATATATACCTCGACGGTGTCCATTCTCGGTTTCACTTCCTCGAATATATCTCCATACTGGTCCATCGCATGCACCCACATGCACATCCCCGCAGCCGCCAAAGATACCTGAGGTTAGAAAATTACGTCGAACATACGCAGTTGAGTGTTGTCGGTCAACACCGTACGTTAACAATAACAGCGCTAGCGTGCTCGGCAAAAAAAGCATGACAGGCCGTTCCGGCTGCGGATAGGCGTCAAAGCAGAGGTGACACTATGCAACTTCTCTTTCGTCCCCCAAAACCGACGGGGGTAAGCGGAACGAATTTGATACAAAACACCCAATCACAAACATAGCACGTACTTTTCGGAGGCGATCGACGCTCATATTTTCGTCGTCCACATAGCGCTTCAGACTCTTTCGCCTCTCGGTGTCCAAGGTGTCCTTGTTGTAGTTCCTCAATTCGTCCATAAAAGAATTTCGGCTGAGCACGCGTTTTGCGCTGTCCCAGTCCTGCGGAGGAGGGGGGTACGAGTTTAGCCGCTACACCGTGGCTAGTTTAGGTTGTTGTGCTTATGGTATGAAAAGTAGGTTCAGTATTGCTGGTGCACCTCTTCTTGCACAGACACGCAGATCGCCGACACGCACCTGGTCTTCTGACAAGAGGAGGCAAACGGCGTTCATGACAGTCTGCACGGCCTGGGGTGGGTTCTGGAAGCTTTTAACTTCACTGATGTCGTCTCGCTTGAGCGAATTGAGCGCCTTGATTGCTTCTTCAAGAGCCGGCAGAGCCTGGTCCAGGTTTTTTTGGGCCTCTTGCTGCAGAACCGAAATCTGTATCAACAAACCGGGCGACAGGCATGGTTTGAATCCGTTGGTTTTCTCCATCTCGTGTTACCCTTGTCATCGGCATTCTGCGCTCTCGTCATGCCCTGACGGGGATACCTCACCTCTTCTTGTCGTGCGGCAACAGCTGCTTCGTCCTTGGCCACCCTCTCCTTTATTGCTTCCGCTTCTTTTCGCTCTTCGTCAACCTGTGGGTAGCATAGTGTGACTCGTGGTATTACGGAGAGGGACTGACCTCCATGTTCCTGCACCAACACACACATATTGCGCAAAACCTTTTGCTGAATCGGATCTGAAGGACTACACCAAGAATTCTTGTGCAACAAGTTTAAGTAGGGGGCGCATGAAGCGCGCGACCATAATATTAGGTTGCAACGAAAACAGGACATGCCCAAGGGCGTATAACGGGCCCCCAAATTGACGCCGCCACAAAAAAATCCTGAGCGCCATCAACATACTTGAGCGAGAAGCCCTTCCGCCTCCAATGCTTTTGACTCCAGAAGCGGTTGCAACTCGGTTAGTTCGCACTTGAGCCCCTTGATGATGCGGCCTGTTTCTTCCAGCTTTACTACACCGTCCTGCAGGCTGCAATCGAACAACAGTGGCACACATCAAACAGAAAGTCCAGGCGGTTTGTGATGCGCGAACTCTTGAGTAGCGGTATGAACAGATTCGTCGGATGATCGGGAAAACCACGTATACCTCAACAACGCCGAATTTACGGCAGTGGCAGCGCGAAATACTCTAGCTTAAGGTAGTTCCACCAGAAATAGGTAGTGAAATCGTGTCGTCGGAAACATCACTTGCCTTGCTAGCCTCGTGGACAGGGCTGTTCTTTTGTCTCGTAAGATGTTCAGAAACGTACGCAAGAAATCCAGGAAAGATTTCGGCGAAACATAAATGCGACGCCCCAGCTGCGAAAAGAACGACGCCGCCGCCGGTTCGACCTGTGGGGCGATCCATGCTTGAAACGTTGAGAAAATCGATCAATTGACAGCTCGTAAAACGTTTGGCGCAACTGGCCAACCCGGTGACGCCAATGTGTACAATATCGCTGGAGGAACTAGTCGGGAACGTACCGTGCTTTACGAGCAAGCAGCTCGCACCTTGGCGCTTGTTTGGAAAACTCCAGCAACTTCTAATACGCTCAATCGTTGTTAAGGTCCCCACTTTTACGACGGGCGGCTGCGTTGGCCCCAAACTCACCCCTTCGTGCACCTCAACCGACGTCCTCATGAGGGCAGCGGCCAATTTTGGCCCAACCCCGCATTGGTGCGGTCCCGATGGCACCAAGGCCAGCTCGGCCAGAATCCGGTGAGCTACGGAGTGAAGAGCAGTCTTTGGCCAGGGGTTGTACCAATCGATTGTGCTGCGAGAGAGGTGAACAACGGTGGTTGGGTTTTATCGACCATATCAAGCACAGTTTGGCTTTGGATGGCTTTGGGTGCAAGACAATAGCATCAGCGCTTCAGGATTGTTAGTTATTTTCTGTTTCTTGACATCGTCCATTTTCTCTTGGCGCAATGTAAAAATTGCAACATGTACAGTTCCGGGAGGTACATGTACGCATGAACACCACGCTTGTTACCTGCAGTTGACAAGGCTTGGGAAGTTTCTGATCCGTTCACGGAAGGTCGCTCCAGATGGGTCAAAGCAAAGGGTAATATGCAGGTGATCTCTCACTTGCGCCGTGAAGAAAGCCATGCACCTTGCCTGAAAAAGGGTACAACATGGAAGATCGGATGGGCATGCTGAGAGCGAATACGCGTGCAAATCGTAACATACATGTTGCAAACACGGACAAATCAGCCACGATCCAAACGCTTCGTAAGACTTTGTTTGCCAAGGGTATAAAACGTGTTCCACTCACTCGAGTGTCAGGCTTCCCAGTGGCCCGAACAGCGTCTCGCACTCTGAGGACGATGTCCGCTTCTTCGTCTGGTGTGAAGAGATTCGGCACCTCCCCGCTACCAAGCAAGCAGTTGATATCTTCAACCATAGCTTCGTCCAGAATCTGCTGAGCGCGATGTAATATGTTCACATCTAACTCGAAAACAAAGCTTGGAAAATCTGCATGCGAAAACCAGCACTTACTGAGAGGGAATCGCCGCTACATGCAGGGGCATCTTTTTTCGCGAGGAGGTCAATGCCGCTTGGGCACAATTCAACTGCCAAACCTATGCTGCAACCTCAGCCCCCTGCAAACGGTATATCAGTGCGGACGGTCTGATTGTGGGCGCGAAAGGGGTCAACGAGGACGCGGAAGAGCCATGACGAGGTAGGCACCCCACTTCCGTTCAACAACTCACACAAGTGTAACCGATAACTTGAAAAAATTACCACAACACAGAATACACATATATACGTGGACCATTGTTTTCGTATGTTCATCTTGGTGAAAAATGCTCCTTCTTGATATTGCGACTTACTTACACCGACAGGTGCTTAGTGCGGGCACGGTACCCGAACATACACTTCAATAGCCCCCCGCACGGTACTGGAAACCGTGTCGGCTCTCCGAAAGAGGCTGACCAAAGAATAAATTTTCTCGGTCGGTGTAACAACCCTATTCCCAACCCGACCGCAAAACATGTGCTACATCAGCATGCATGGGTTATACTCTTCTGTGAATGTGGTGGAGCTTGGCCGTGGCTACTCCTTGGTGCTGGCTAGTTCCTCTCCAACGCGATACTTCAAAATTCGATGTGAAAACATGAGACTGTAATGAGCGGCTGCAACCTTGGGTTTGGAAAATGATGAGTAACTGAGGGGATCCGATCCCAATGTATGTACTCGCGCTATGACCCCTCCGCGTCCGTTTCACTTTGACAAACCTAAAATACTTCTAGGATGTAGCACGCTGTGTGCTCTGCTCCATCGGAAGCATACCTGGGCATCCTTGAGCAAGAAAACGGTGTGCTTGGTGTCGATACCAGCTGCGAGAACAGCATTCTTGAGGTCTTGCTCAAACTTCTGGATGCCGTAGTCATGAGTCACATTTACGCGAACAAGCGTTGAACCAGCCATACTTGTGGCGAGATGTACCAACGACTCCCTCCCACTTCCTGTACAACAACCATTAGAACGCGTTTGCACAAAGGACAACGAGGTTTCGACGACAAGCTTCAGAAACCTGGTATGGCAAAGGAGGCTGCGCATTAGATCCCCCACCCTCTGCTTCGTGTAAGAAGTGAGGCTATAACCCACGTCCAAAAGCATGCGTACATACTCTTGTCGGCGAAGACACAAGGCAATGATGGTTGTGTGCATTTTGCTGAGAACAAGATGGTGTACTGTAAAGCCGGCAGGTACTGGTTGTTATGAACGCATACCATCCGTAAGCTTCCGAACAAAAGCTCAGCTGACCGTACAGCGGCAACAAATTTCGTGAGTTCACAGGGGAGCATTTTTTTTTAGTTTTGACGGGCAGAATAACCAAGTAAGTTTCAATGTGCGAAACGTACCCACCGTATCCGATGCAACGCTGTTGGGACATTATTTTTAGACAGGCGGAGAGGGCAAGATCAGAGGGGTACATTGGGGGGGCAGAGGATACCAACGTTGGCAGTGCATGTGTTACCTGCTAGGCCAATCAGCATGGCGTTTCCTCGTGGTTGCCTAAGTATCCTTGAGATGCGCAATAAATGGCGCACCGCGTCGGGGAAAAACACGAGGGACATCTCCACCCCGTTCCCTCGGATGTTGCATTCATCCTGATAGTGGCGGAGTTGGCGCACCACTCGTCGCAAGTCTGAGCATTCCTCGTACAATCTGTGTAGAGGGATAGGGTTAAGGTTGGGGTTCGGACTATCGGCGGCGCGTTACCCGGCAAATAAGAGCACTCTCAAGATACCCATCCAGCAAAAATCACGCTCGCCGTTTGTGCTATCTCCATGTCTTTCTACCTTTCGCTTGCGACCGTCCCGGTCCCAAGCACGTCGCTAAACAACAGGAGGCTTTCCCCCTGGTCGAAGTCTTCTCCCGGTTCAGGGTCCCGCATCTCGAATAAGTCCTCGCGCTGCCAGCCAGGGCCAGTCATCTTGAAGTACCTGGATGATTTTTGGGTGGAGAGCACGCGTGTGACACAATTTGCGCGTATTCAAGCAGCTCATTCTCCTGATTGCGCACTGTACCCTCTCCTAGAATCCAAGAGTGGATTTTCTTTGTCATGAACATTTTGAACTTTGCTCGGAAGACCAACAAAGCCAGCTTGCTGCTGGCCAGAGCGCTCATCCACGAGCTGTAGCCAGAGCGCTCACCAAAAAGGTCATTCATATCAGATTTGCAGCGGATAACAGGCGAGACCCGGACGGAAACTGACCTCCCGACAGCCTGGATGAGCATGTGCTCAAAAACGATGAGGTGAGGCCGGTCTGCCAGGCGATCCCCGAAAACCCTTGACATTTCGTGCATCCACAAGCGTACCACATCAGCTGGACCCGGTACACTGTGATGCTTTACCAGCAAAATCCCCTGTTGTGCAATGGGGATCGACGCAAGGAACGATCAGCGAAGTTCACGGAGCAGGAGGCATAACACTGCGTGTGAAACGAACGAAGAGCCCACACGATCCACACATGTACACTCTGTGAAATGCGCTCGAATGGGCTACCTCGAGAAGCTTTTCAAAATGTCGGGCAGACATTTTCTCCGGACACCACACTCCTGTGCTATGCCTACCCACCAGGGCACCCAAGTACGGCACTGCGCACTCGCCTGCACCACTTTGCTGATGTCACGCAAGTTAAAAGTGTAGTGTGGCCTCGAAGGCGTCGGCAACATCTCCCGTTCGATCTTGCCGTATACTTCCAGGGTGGCTGAAACGAGGCCGTCACTGAGGTTTGTTACTGTTGTCGAGAAACCCTCCGCCAAGAACCCCTTTAAAATTGACCTAAGGGGGATAAAAGGCGTGACAGAGTGTGACAAGTACGACAAGTGGCACATAGGCGTTCAAGACTTTGATAGAATCTCGGTGAACTTGTGGGTAATACAAAGCGGACCAACCCTTCATGTGGGAAAACGACCAACCGTCCCTCTCGGTAGATTGACCAAGGTTCTTTTTCAAATACCGACCTTCTCGTACACAAGTATCGACACCTCTTACCCGAATATGGCCGTGTTGGACGCCACGCACTGAGTGGGGAGGCATATCACGCTGAATAAGCGAGAAAATCGTGGCGGAGGTGCACTGCGGGCACCACCCGGCGGCGCAGCTGCAACGGTAACAACCGTATCCCGAACCTTCCGCCAGAACAGTTTTTCTCGGTCGTAGAAACCACCTTCGGACACCTGAGCAAAGTACACACATGCACACGACGACCGTAGACATTTGGAGCTCCTGCCGTTGCAAGGCAGCGATGTGGGTGTCTCAAGACTGCGCATACTTTCTTTCGAGTGTTGGGAACATTCTCGAAAAAGCCCCACGTCCCTGTCACCAACGTGTCGCCTCGTCATTTCCAGGTAAGTCATGTGCAAAACTAACAAAATTACCAACTCTTGTATACTGACCAGCTGGCGTAAAAGTTCCACAGGTGGTTGCGAATCAAACGCATCCCGGGCAGGTAGATTTACATCATCCACGAAAATGACGTTGATTTTTCCTTCTGGCGCGCTTAGTAGATCTTTGTGCACAGACACCATCTTTGATTCGAGAGCCATCTGGACCCCCTTGGAGGTACTCCTGGCACTCATGTTCACCACCACGGGCTACGCGACCATAGCGCGACGATTGGAGTTAAGAAGTGGATCGGAACAGACGCCAGGGACGGGGAGATACAAACGGCCAGGTTTAGGTGTGAACAATTACACATGATATCAAGTAGACTATAGCACCCAAACATTTGCGAGGAGAAAAGGCACTCGCTAGTAAATGCAAGCAAGTGAAGAGTGTCTCAAGGCACCTTCGAAGGTCCAGAGCATTGGGATAGAACATCACCACGTGCGTCGAAAGCCGTCAACTCTTGAGTACGCAGGTACTTGACTTTCAAACAGATGCACATTCTGCGTAGCACGATCATAGTAATACGATTGTCATTGATCTTGGCCTCTTGTGAAATGAAAAACTTTCTTCACCGCAAGTGTGACTGTCGCGAATACTACAACCACTTTGGTTGAAAATTGGGCGTCCACCGCGAATGGGTTGGTCGTCAATGATTCCTGTGTATGTCCCACCTGAACGCTCAAGTGCAGAAGCTCCGGTGACCTCCACTCGAGACAAAAAGTAGGGTCTTCATCCAAGGCCCAGGGCCTGTGCCGAGCTACCATTGAAGAGGGTAGTTTCGTTGCCCCTTGCGCCACCGCCGGTGCAGTTGGAGAGGGTTGAGGGTGCGAATGCCGCTGGAACAACTACGGCACAAAACGGGGTAACGCAGGCCATTGGAGTGTTCAAAGCGCAAATTGACGGTTAAACCGCGTGTCTCTACCGTTCTTGTCTGGAAAAGCGTCGTTCACAGTGACGTCTCGTACTTCAACGCCGTTTCAGTACCATTTTGACGCACAGCTTCACGTTTTCGTTGGACAGGGAATGCATTGAGGAACGATGTTTCAGCTTGAATCTCACGCAAAGCCGTTAGCCGCGCCACTCACACTAGATCACCATCTACTGCTGATTGTTCCAGCGATGTTGCGAAGTTTACCCAATCTCACATGTGCTGCGAGCATGGTCTTGCCAGTACCACTTGCGCCCGCCAGAAACGTTGGTCGGCCGGCTTCCAGATTAGTTTCCAAGAGGAATGAGTAACATTCGGTCTTGGCCGTGGGCACCATCATTTCGTACACAGGTACGTTCGGGTGGTATCTGGTGAGTAGCGAGACGGGGAAAATAACGCACAAAGAACACAAAGATCCAGAGATTCACCGCCCGCAAAGAGACGTGGCGAGACTGGTACGGTCTGTATTAAGCTATCAAGCGTCAATTACATCGGCCAAACCTAAAAGCCACAATATGCAACACCACACCCTCACTCGAAAGAAGGGACGTCCACAGTCCATGAGCGCCATTCGTACGGCCGAGCCCCACCCTGTCCTGGTGGATAGAAGTGCGCGTAGTACTCGAATACACTGCCAGTTCGAGGTAGACTGAGAGTATTGTAGAGTCCAGAGGTCTTCAATCAACGGGCGTAATCAAAACAGTAGGATAAAAGGCAGGAACGCGAAGGTTAGCTAAAGAACCCGGACCATGAGCTCAATCTTATGAGTGAAGAGGGTGACGGGCAGTAGTCAAAGACAATTCTTGGACGCTAATGCATGACAATGCAAGTAGTATCTCCGCGATTTTCTCGATCACCGATCAAAAAGCACGCACCTGAACTATGTCTCTGACGTATACGTCAAAAGCAAGAGCCGGGTCTCCAGTCAGCCCCCCACCGAGGCCCCATATCATTGCAAAAATAAACGTCTGATCAATTTCGCCGTGGGAAGGAGCGAATCCGTCACCGGCTGCTTTAGCACCACCAACATTGCCCTCGAGGGTGTCGTCCCCAGAGTCTTCTGTCGCATTGACAGGGCCCTTAGCACCTTTCCGGGGCAAGAAGGGGGAGTCCATAGCTGCTTGGTTTGCCATGACATCGGCAGCGCGAGCGTGTAGCTCTCGTCGGCGAGCAAAAACGCCCTCGAAGAGAGCACACAAGGACTGCACTCGCTGAACCTGAACGATAGGCATCAGGATAGACACAATTTGTTTCTGCCGGTATTTGTTGGCCGTGAATCGTGAGTGACGGAACAAAGGGCTATTCTCTATGGAGCATTCCAATTGCGATATATCCCATCGAATTTACGTGGAAGGGTGGGCAAAGGGACAAGCAACAAACCTGCCTCCCTCACAAACCCCTAGACACCTTTTGGCCGTACAAGTTTGACCTGAAAATATGCGATCTTGTGCTTTGCCCACCTGTAGTGTGACCACGTCCTCTCGGAACACTGCATCGCCCCGTCCTGCCATATACGCTAGTGTCGGCCACATAAGCTTCTGTGCAAGCTCCGAAAGCCTAGCTCTAATGCTGTTGGCGCGGGAAACACCGATGCCATCGAGGAGTTCGCCAAGCACGGGACCATCCAACCATGTCCGGAACGCCGCACAGGGGGGAACACATCTTCGCGGGACATATACCACGCCTAGTCGACTGGACAATGGCACAATTGAGGAGAAAACAACAGTTTAACATGGCGGTGGACATACTCCATGTGTGAAGTCGTTCGAAAGCCATGGCCAATAGCATTCATGTTATATGCATGCATTGGGACGTTGTGAACCAACCAAATGTCACATCGTGAGCACTTGCTGTCACGATTGCAAGTGTTTGGTACTGAACAGGATTCACCTGACGGTCGCAGGAGAAGCTTGAACCAAGTCCTCGACTTCAAAAAGGAGACGCATGCTGTCGACGTTGAGTTTCACACGTTCACCGGACGCTAGACACAGCGTACGGTTGTCATCTAGCGCGGTGTTCATGGCCTCGATCCACACAACGTCGATGGGGCCATCGAACACGATCCAGTATTCCGCACTCATCTAACATTGACGAGAAAACGAAAAGGTTACGAACATTAACGTGTTAGTCGTGCCGTTCTGCTAGGGCAAGCCAAATCAGTGAATACTGACTGTGAGGGCACAGAGAGTCCATCGAGACTAAACAGACGTTGCCGCTGGCGTACACACAAATTACTCTGTTTTTGTCCTCCCATGACGCTGGCATACGGGCATTATACTGTTGTTTAGCCAATACAACCAAGACGATACCTTTGAGCCCAACTTTGCAGCACGGCGCATGAGGCTAGATGCCACTCCATCCCTCCATTCCATTGTAAACGGGTTGAACTGCCCGTAAAGCTCACCGGTGCTGATAGCCTTGGGATTCACCAAACCTATCTTTATCTGCAAAACCAGCGGAGAGACAGCGCGCGCAGGAAAGGATGTACTGACTACTGGTTTTTAGGCATGAGCTCGCCAAGTGCCAAAATATTCCGTTGTGGCCATCATGGATCCTTGTTTCAGAATTTGCGGATGTACCCTGACTTGTACACGAGCGCAACGTCCTCAATATGTATGGGGTTTTCAAGCTGTCGATCCACCTTTGGCCATGCTGTTGGAATCTTGTCCTCCAGGTCTTGCTCGCTTTGCCCCTCGGAAGTTTCCTCGTCCTTCATGTTGTCTCGAGCTGCCGGGAGCCAGGTCGTATTGTTGACCACCGCAATATTGGTACCGCTTGTAGCATGGCCCCCCTCAGTGACTCCTTTTTCGAGCCCTTGCTTGGCGTTTGAAATCTACTCAGTCGATAGTTAAGGACGTTAGCAAATAGCCAGTCAGTCAGCTGCTTACCTGCGATAGTTATAAACCACGTGCGCTGCACAACACAACAACCAGTAGGGCACTGTCCGTTGCAAGACCTCGATAGACTCTCAAGAACTTGGGATGGGGCACCGACGTAAGTGCGCCGGAGACAACCGGCTCGCCTGTTGTAGTTCCGCGCTCCTGAGCCAAGTGGATCCTCCCGCGAGTAGTCGAAGTAGTGCACTTTTACCAGCGCCCGCATGCCCCACAAGAGCCACTCCGAAGCGAACCTTGCACAGTTCAAAACAAAGTATGCTACTTGGTTGGTAGGCGTTGAACGCCTGAAGGAATAGAACGGCGCATCCTGGCGAGTTGTGTAGTCCAGCAATTGATTGAAGCATTAGGCGGCAAGGGAGTTCCTGACCCGTTGGTGCTTGTGCAATGCTTCCGCAAATTGATGTCACATCAAAGAGACGAAGGTTGAAAGACATGGCAACCTTGAATCTTAAAGCTCAAACCAGACAGTACCTCCATCGTCTCATGAAGCTGATCGACCTTTGTCATCTGTTCCTCCAATGGTTGTAGACCCATTTCCTTGGCCGCTGCAGCAACTCCTCCGTGGAGAATGTCGTGCGAGGGAAGAGGCAATGCCTTACGGGGAAACAAGTCTCCTAGTATCGCGATGAAAAGAGGAGTGTCGCGTTCCAGCAGCTTCGGCAAGTTGCTGCTACAGAGCGCCTGCACGGGTGACAGATCGCACGAATATACAAGACGTACGCATACACGTCGTGAGAAACTTCTCGCAGTCATGGGTAAGCGATATTTTTTTGCACGGGTATCACAAACATGAGGATTATTCCAATGTACAAAGGCAATGTCGTTCCCAAACGACCGACATCGACGAGCTATGACGATCCTTCACTCTCTGCTAATTACAGTATCTCTCTTGCCTGTATGAGCACATCCTCTTCAGGTTGCATTGCGTCATGCGTCTGTTGTCGCTTGGCTTGACCGGCAAACACAAGGATTGATTTCACTGCGCGCATGCCAAAGTCGTAGTGGGGCTGCTGACTCAGCTGCTCTGAGCATAGGTGCGCCAGTGTGGAAACCTTTGCGCTCAACTCCTGCATCACAACCGCAAAGAAAGAACAGTGCAACAAGGTGTCTCCTGTTCATGATTGCACAGTGCAATTAGGTGCTCTCAGTCGATAACGTTCTGGACGTTCTAGCACATCAGGATTCGATGTTATCTCTTATTCAATGAAAGATTCAATGCGTGGATAGACCATGCTGAACGGCACATTAGCAATAGTGAGACGCGGAGTCTTTGACTAAGATGAACCCCACCAACAATCGCACCTTCGCGTGAGCAAAGCCTTCGCTGTACAGGATAATCTCGGAGATGAGCGAGTAGTCCGGGACCATCATCGCTACAGGACGAAAGCACGTCTGGTGAAACGTTGACACGACATAGAAAGTGGTTCGTGAGTGTAGCCCGCCGTGTAGACCATAAACGAGAGCTTCAACATATTTTTCGAGGCCGCAGAGTTTTCCTGGAAAGAAGACATTGCCGCTGGGATCGACTTTGACCACCGACATCACCACCACCGACACCACCACCAACACCTGAAAAACACTTCTGAGCCTTCGCGCGCGGGAACAACGTAAAGTATCTCAGCGAACAATATCTACTCCTTTTTCTTGGACGTCGAATTGTGGAATGCTCAAACCTGGAGATTGTTGGGAAGCTCTGTTCGACCGGAGTATCCTGGATTCATCGTGACCACCACATGGTGGTCCTTCAGAGGAAGTTCACGCCCTTCGAACATAACCTTTGTTGCCCCCGCCAAGCGGGCGTTTCGCAACACCATCAACTGCAGAAAAACGCACAAAGGTCCGAAGTTTCACAACCCAGAATGTACTGGCGCTCTTCTCTTTCCGTGTGACAAAAAGGAGACTCGGCGAGGTCGTGGGGTTTCGCTGAGTAGCAAATCGGGGAGACCTTGGTTGAAGAGCGAATCCCGCGATACCGAAGGAGCAAGGATACATTGTACCTGCTCCGCGATGACGGAAAGCACTTCGATGTTGATGCGGTTGAACTCGTCCAAGCAAGTCCATGCCCCGGTTTGCGCCAGCCCGGCCAACAGCCTTGCGGGCATTGTGTGGTCGATCTGATCAGAACAGTTGAACACGATACACTACCGTGGAAGAACACGCGCGAGGTGCAAGCTGGTGAGCGTTGTTGCTTATTGACATCACTGCTTGGTCCCGTTTCAGTGCACCTTTCTCACGTGCACGCGCATCGCTTAGGTTACCGGACTTCAGTACGCCATGCATGCAATGAAATGCGCAACCAGGAAAGCCTCTGTGATTTCTGTCTCAAGCTAGGAGCGACCTCATAGAATTGTCACCTGTGTGCCAAGGCACTTCGCCAAGTCCTTTGTAGACTCCGTCTTGCCCGTTCCCGCCGGACCAAGAGGGTTTGCGCCCAGTTTCAAGTCGAACGCGCCCGTGATCGTCATCCAGCACCGTTCAGTGAGTGGCGTAATGACCAACCGAGTGGTGGCACCCTGATATTCGAAGCCATATCGCATTCTGGCCGTGCTTTGCCGAATTTCGACGGTGTCAGCATCCCAATATAACCTGCAGCGACGAATTAAGTGCCTCGCGTTCAGAACACCGCTACCATGGGAGGTACGTATTGTCGCGCTCAAGACTTGGCGATACTTCCGTCAACATGAAAAATAGTCGGTGACTTTGCTACAACCACGCCATTGAGAACAGGCGCCCCCGCCACGTGGTACATACACCCCAGGTGGTTCTGACATGTGCGCACAGAATTTCTTCACAGGGACACGAACCGGGATTGTTTTCTCACGTTGTCCCCAAAATCACGTTGGTAATCATCGATTCGTGTACACACAATAATTCGTCTTCACTTCAGACGAGGGAAAGCAACGGCGATAGCCACGGCTGATTGCTTCGCTAGATAAAATTACAGCAAGATTCTACACGAAGACGGTGGAAAGGCGTAAGTTAGTTGTGTGACCTTGCCCCTGTGTGACCCCTGCTGGTGCGTTCAAAACGTGGCGTCCAGACCAAATGGGACAACACACACATTGTCGTCAAAAACAGTCTTCGTCGGGGATCAAATTGGGAAAATCAAGTAAAAATGTAGTAACACATGATTAAAATCGCATTCATTGAACATGTTAGGTGAAAATCTAGAGTGACTACGTGGACGCACCGGAGCTGTGCCTGCCACAGAAAGTTCTGGGGATCGCTCACGTCCTTGTTTACCAATACCTCCACCACGTCCCGATTGTGCACTTCAGCGGTCACCAAGGCCACAGCCAGAGTTCGTTGAAGTGGGGTCATTTCTTCCTGAGGAGGTGTACCAAACGCAAGCATCACACAGGAACCTTCAGCAGGTCGTTTTATCTCCTCTGAGGTGTCTACACTGTAGGTAGGAGCATAGAATTGTCGTAAGAGAACGCTGGTGGTGGGGGGGGTTGCATTGGGGAAAATGTGTCGGATAGGTAGAGACATTGGGGAAAATGTGCGCGCCCCTTGAAAGGTGAAAAACAACGCGTAGGCTGTTCTAGGCGTATTGTGACACTGCTTTGCATGCCTGAATCCGTGCAACGAGCGCATGAAGACCGGTGATGCTTGTTTCAAGCCATGCTCCCATCACTTGAGACTCCCCTTGCAGCTCCCTGCACATCGCGTTCTCCGTGGCCCTAGAAATGACATGAACGAGACGGGATAAGGACACACCTCGGACGCTATGCCGGGGTGAACCTTCATGCATCGAGTGCGGTTAGGTTGATGATGGCATGCCTAACCACAAGGAAGACGCGAGGAAGCAAAGTCGAAGCGTGTTAAGATCGGGGCATCACCCTGCCCCCCGCGGCTTACCTCGCCCAACATATTTGAAAAACCGTCGCTACCACCTGAGCAGGTTGCCCTTCCAGAGCCCACGCCACTCTCGCATCGGCGTTGCTTTGCACATTCCGAGACGGCCTCTTGTTGCGGACACGGCCAATACCTGTGTCCATGACGTCACAAAGAAGTATGTGGAGCACACGGTGGTGCACGTTCCATACATTACTGGCAAAGCTCTACAGCTGAAAACGAAACGTGCATTCCCGAAAGCTGATGCATATTCTTGCATTGGCTCGCATTTCAAACCACCGCACAGGCTCGATAGGAAACAAGACGTAATACGTTAGCCCACGAGCCTTCTTGCCTCCATCGAAGTTGATACCCTCGAGCTCGGTCAAGGCAGCCTTGATGAAGCGATGAAGAACCTTGCGCATGTTTTCCTCCATCGCCGTGAGCCAGTCCTCCAGCGCGCCCCGGGCCTTAAGGTTTGGGCCCAAAGCCAGACTTTCCCCTTCCCGACTTACCTAAGAACGGGGGAAATGATCTAAGTATGATTGCCATGTTGTTGTAAGGTGCATCGCTCTCAGATTTGGACTTTCCATGTCGCAATAACACGGGTTGGACAAATCCGACAAGAGCGTTCTTGCCTTTCAATAATTGTGAGCATAAGTAGTGGTGGCTCGGGGCTCCACGCATGCACCCTATAATTCTTTATCGCCTATGGCGTTCAGATGTCCAAACAACGAAATGCTCCTCGTGTCCTTAGACGTTGAAATATGCGAGGATCTCGTTGACTGTACGAGTAGTTGTTATACGTCCGTTGCGATTTCTTTGGAGTAGAGCAAGAAACAAACGTGACGCTTAACTTGATTGCAACCTTTACATGAATTCACCATAGCATTGATGGTGTTCGAGCCAGGTCCGTCCCCAAAGCTGAGAGAATGGACCGCATCAAAGCATTTTCGCAAGTGTGGCTGAACAGCGTTGGTATCGCGACAGCGACTTAATAGCTCCAGTAGCTCGTCATCCGCAAGGAAGTAGAAACGAGGAAACGCCTGCCGTTTCACCTGGGCACAGCATCAGAGATTGAACAACATCGTTGAACAATGTGTACGATGTCAACATCAACTATTCGAATGCAACATATCTACAACACTGCCTTTCTCTGTAGTGATTATATGGCGACCTGTTGTGAGAGAAGTGCAGGCGAAGTGCGAAGTGTCCTACCCTACTTCCTGCAGTCTCGATACGCTCTGACGGACAAGTTTGTCGATGAAGTCGCGCGGTCATGATGAACTACCCATTTGGCCTTCCACGACGTGGACGTGCAATACAAGTACAAGCTGACCTCGAGAAACGCGTCCAAGCCTTTTGCGATTCCTTCAAGAATCTCGTTGTTTCTCTTGAACTTGTCCAATAAACCCGGTGCAATCCCTGCTGTGAGACAGTGGGGATGCTCCGCGATACTCTTCATAGTTTCCTTGAAAAACGTATCGACCGCCCTGTGCCGTCGACGACAGGTGCCACCGGTTAAAGCATAGCAGCGAAGATGATAACAGGCAAAATAACGCGGATCTACCCGCCACTTCAGGCCTCGCCAAATGGAAGATGTCGCATCTGGCATGCCCAACAAGTAGGAGGTTGCCGGGGCAACCCGCCGAGAGACGTGGAGAGAAGATAGTACTGGGAACAGTTTGGGTACAGAGAAGGACCACCAGGCTGGGACAGGAGGTATCATCCGTTCCACTACCAACATCAAGTGATCAGACATCTTGCAGAAGAATGATGCTGTTTCATTCACGCACCACGGGTCAGCACGAGATGATCCCGCTACACCAGAAAACGGGGAAGAGGGAAAATCCTCTGTTGCTTGTCAAAGTAAATACATATTGATCTGCCGTACCGCTAAGAGGCGCACGGGTGCTTTGACACACGTACCAAGCGCTATGTGTCAGCAAAATATTAAGAAATTGCCCACCTGAAAGCTCTGGCCTCCCCGAGAAGCTGTTTCTGTATATTAGGTGCAGCGAAAATTGACGAGATGTACCCCCACATGCGCTGGAGAACCAACCACTCTTCCAGCGTAGCCTGCCCCGAGATCGTCATGTGGGGAGAGGTTGCATCAGACCCGTAAACGAAATCTGGTTCGGATAGGTGACTGCTACAGACCATCAACTATGCCCCTTCCATCCTCAAGTCTCCGTTCCGTACCTGCAGCAGGTTTAGCTTGCCCCCGAACTCTTCCGCTTCAGAGCGGATCGGGCCGACGTGAGGCGATGCTAGGATATTTCCCATGGCAACGACAGAGTCGTCTACACGAGCTGTGAGCTCGTCCGTGTCGCTCAGAATCAGCACATCCTTTTTCTCCTTGTGCGCCTTCAATTCGAACGTTGCATCAGCCCAGGCGCATTGTACCTGGCACAGGACCATTGGAATTTGCCAAATCCATGCAGACGTGGTGCGAGATGGTGGGCCCTCTTCGGGAAGCAGCTTGTTAAGGATGGACTGGAACATGGCTGGGCTGGCTGCTTTTGATGTGCAAACGGGCACCATGGTTTTGGTGTGCCGCCAAAACACGAAATGGCACACTTGTTGGACAGCATCCGTGGCACAAAATATCAAGAGCACTCTTCAACGAAATACTGAAAGCTGTGAACGTATACTGAACCACTTGCATGCAAAGCGAGTTGGTCAAAAACAGAGTGCGAGTCACCTTTTGCAGCAGTTGGGAGAGGGAGGACTCTTGCTCGGCGTTGGTGACAACGGAATTGACGTGGTCTGACACGTTCTTGAGGTTAGCCTTTGGAGGAAATAGAAGCGGAGGGCAACAGAGTGCGAAAATTTCAACTTGTGAGTTGTCCTGCGTGCACTATGCCCTTGAAGCTCAGGGGTTCATCCGAAAAGACGCGAGGGAACCTAATAGAAAAACAGCTTTCAACATGGCGTCCTGCAGGAGACACGCTGGGCCATTCTTTCCGACAACCTATCACAACCATGGGTGGGTGTATTTTGTTATAATCAAGACGTCACCTTCATCATTTGTTTAAAGGTCACTGATCCTTGCCCTCGGATATCCATGCCCAAAACGCCATCGAGTTCCTCCCAGTGTCTGTCCATCAATGTTCCGCTGCGGAGGTCAGCCACCACTGGAACTGTGAGTTTTACCTCGTCGACCATATGCTTGAGTCGTCCAACAGCAGGGTTTGTAGGGAGCTGCTTTTCGGAGAGCTGCACTATCCGCCAGAATCTGTAGATGCCGATAGATAACGTTGAGCAGAGGAGGGGCGGCGGAGATATGACCTTCAATACCACATCATCATCGTGTTCGAGCTCGACTTGGTATCCTGGTGTATGGTCGTGCACACGAATACTTGCACCTCGACTCCAACGGATGGCGGCAGCGCGTATAGCATATGAGAATGTGGCCCTAGTGCACTCGCACGGGGCAAAAATACTCCAGGCGATGTTGTATGTGATCCATGTAAATCAAAGATGAACACAACGGTGCCTTGAACTCTTCTGGAGCGGGTGCATTCATCGCTTGCTGCATACCTGACAATTTCTGTTTCCATTGCCTCGATATCAAGAGCTTCGAAGGACGTGTTTCCCCATCTCTCTAGACACTCTTCGAAGGTTTGGATACCCCGCCACAGACGTGTCTTTTGACTCATTTCCGACTCGATTTCTTCCAGCTCGTCCCGATCGAAGGACCCGGTCTGCAAAATGGTCTGTTTGGGAGCGCCGGTCAACGAACACACACACACACGAACAGAGAGAGAAAGAGAGGGAGAGAGAGAGAGAGAGAGAGGACAGACAGACAGACAGACAGACAGACAGACAGACAGACAGACAGACAGATTGAGAGAGGTGTCGCCGGGAGCGACGTACGCCGACTTGAGGAAAGAACGTCTAAGCGCAACCCTCCGGGTTTGGCAAAAATCGATCTCATCGTATGGTACTTGCCTGCCAACTGATGAGGCAATCTGCCAGTGTGTAGAGGCTTGCCAGAGTCTTTTCGCACGTGACGAGGTACTCGACAACTTCTGCCACCTCTGCCGCTGGGTTCTGTATCATGCCATGCCCAAGATCCATCCTCAGGGCCTGAAAACACGCACAGAAACTTGTCAGATGGGCGAAGCATGCATCGAGCACAAAACTCAGCACGTTTCGTAGTGCTTGACACGACCTTGCGTGGGCAAGTCGAGCTTCCCCAGCGTGTTGCATGTCTGCCGCCGTTTCGCTGCCTGGGCCGGGATGCAAGGCCATCCAGTGCTAGATGATCTACCCACACACAGCAAACCTGTATTCTTGGAGTCAGACTTGCTGCTTGCTTGGCGAGCTCCGAGCTAAACTTCTGGTGTTCTTGGTCATAGATGCTTTCCACCATCTCGATTTTTGCATGGAGCTGTTTTCGTAGCTGCCGGAGAGCAACGACATGTAGGACATATGTGGACCTCTGAGGCGGAAAAATTCACACATCGATATCTTTGAGCAGAGAATCGTCGCCGGTTCAACGCTGCAAAAGAACCTTGGTCGCAATTTGTACTCTACTTTTGACCCGCAAGAATGACCTGCTCACAGCAGAATTTTTTTCTGGGTTTAGCATTTTCATCGTGACTTTAGCAACTCTTTAAGCAAATCATGTTTCCGGGCGACGTTGACCCTTACCTTGACGATCATGTTCGCTGCTGTTCGAGTGTCGTCAGTGATGGTGACGCCGTTCCCTTCCATAACCTCGTACAAGGACGCAAGAAATGTATATCTCTCCTGCATTTCTCCGGCTCGCTCTTTCGCGCCCCTGGTATGAACGAATAATTGTCAGTACTTGTTGGCGAGGTACGACACGTGTCTTCAAACAACATGTTACGCACACGCGCAACACGGTGGACTTCATTACCTCACTTTGGTAAGTAGGAGCAACGGCGCAGCCCTCAACAGGAACAACCAATTGATGTGTTGGCATCTCGGAGCTTCGCAAGTACAAAAATAATCTTCGCAAATATTTGGCGGGCGCAGTACTCGCACTACAAGCGTGCAAGAGCAATTCAACTTCATTTCAGTGTTGTCTCGGTTAAGAGGTTCAAAAATTCAACACTAGATAACGACCGGCTTTCAGGGCATCCTGTAGGTGTAGCGGCCACTGGAGGTCTCTCAACGGCGGTTAGGGGCGTTTTCAACGTGGTTGATTTCCAAACTGTCTACTTCCAAAAAATGAAAGTGAACAGTGGGGCCCAGAAATTTGGACTGTAGCTTCCAAGTTATTGGAAAGCTTCCAGTTTTTTGAGCCTCAGAACTCGCTTCGCAAAGTTCCCTACTTTGGAAACATTCCAAAAACGTTGGAAAAAAACGCTCTTGTATAAAATGCCCCTTACTAGCAACTTTGCCAGGGTAAAAGGCCCATGCTTGTGGCAGAGGGCAGTTTCGCAGAGACCATCTTGATCGGCCAGGAGTGTTTCTTATTGCAGCGTCAACAAAGCGCAGACAAAAACTTACAATAGATCTATAGGAGCACGGGAGTAAAGCGCACGAATAACACGAACGTATTTTTCTGCCCGCCGGGCTCCTTTAGATACTGCTCAGCAGTGCGCAAATGCCGTTTGTATCGTACTGGGGGCGATCATAAAGGGGAGATGTTATATTCCGAATCACAAAGATCAACAAGACGGGCGTGAAAAAAACCGACGCCAACGAGATTTCGGGCGTTCGAGGTCCTAGGGTTGTTTTGCTGACACTGTATTCAGTGAACATCGTTCACCGATGCCAATCCTCGTACAAACGAAACCCGTGCTCATTTGCTCATGGTACAAATGCACTTTGTCCAAGAACAAGCCCACCGCCTACGATCAACATGTTCCTCATCTAAGTGAGTCAAGGACAACCACATGTGCAAAACAGCGTAGACGTCCAAAGCTAGGCTCATCGCTAAAACTCGCAAGCTCAATCAAAACAAATAAAACAGTACACTACCGGTGGAGGAGTACGCAACAATACCATCGCCACCAACAACGACAAACTCCCTAGAACAGAGGTAATCTTCCTGCCCCCACGAAGGCAGGGGTATTCATTGTCGGGTATTCTCACTAGCCAGGCCAACCCCCCTCCTGCGCTCCCTCGGGGGGTGAGGAGGGCCTTCCAAACGAAACAAAAACGTAAAGACTCACGACAGCCAGGACGACACTGTTGTATGCACGACCCGTTTCAGAGATTTTACCACCGCCAAACCGAATGAGGGGGGGTCACCCTACAATGTATCCACTGCAAGGGGACCCAGTCTAAACATGCAACCGCTAAACCAGGACTTTCACTGGATGTGCTCAAGTGGATGATCAAATCGAGCAATTTCTCCCTTCCGGCGGGTCCAACTGCTGTCGCCAGAGAACGTGTGCGTTGCTCTTCCACCAATTGAAGAGGCCAGTATCACATGCTCATACTTTACTCACCTATATTGTAAAATGAGATTGGCAAAATCTTCCACGTTCCTGGATTTCTTGCTCATGGCATCCAGCGATTGGCTCAGCTCATTCAGAAGGAGTTCGTGGTTGTTTTTGTACAGCTGCGGTACAACTTGATGCACAATGTCCAGGCACCTGAGTGGGTGCAAGTATCATCGAGACATCACTTGTCTCCCGGAGCAGCTTCAAGTGAAGGTGACACTTTAAACATACGCCACCGGACGAGAGCTGCTAGGACAACACAACGCCGTGATATCACCAATACAGCACACTTTGTGACATCGCCAGCAGGGCAATGACGATGAGCAGGAAATACCTTTCGGGGCTAGGACGAAGCATCGCTTCGAGCTTCGCACTTCCGACGCGGGTGAGGCCAACATCCTGCCAAGTCTTGATACGCTTAAACCGTGTCGTCTGGTCGTCGTAGTTGAATAGCAGAGCCTTCAGCTGCTCGACATTTGAGTTGGCATAGTAGCTGCGACATCGAATAAATCATATCAAACACACGTACAATAGCAACCAAGGAACATGCGGAGACATCGGTTTCAATAATCAAGAGGAGCAGTTGCGTCGCATGAATCCAATGACGACACAAGGTCATTGATGTTACGACGCTTCGACCGGCAAAGCAGCGGAAGAAACTGAAAGTACTATTTGCAAAACGCGACACGACTAGGTATAACGCGACTGAGACCTCGTGCTTAGAGAATATCAACAGTGCCTGTCGTACCTGACAGAAACTTCTCGAGCAAATTTTGCGTTCTCCAAGTAGCATTGTGTGAGTGTGTCGAAGGAGGAGGCATATGTATCGGTGCGCCTGAAGGAATGGGCGATATTCCGATGGATGCCATCCAGCATATCCTGGAAGTCAGCGTCCTGCAACAAGTGAAAGCGAGAGATACCCAATGGTCAGTCCCAAACACAAAAGCCTTACATGGTCCATACACACGCGGTGAAACGTCATGCCGTACAACAAAGGTGCACACAGCAAGCACGACGAGACGTGTAGTTTTCCATTCTCGCGTTCACGAACCTCCATAATCACGGCCTCCAGATCTTGTCCCTCACCAAACGTCCCACGCTCATCCACAATGGGGCTCACGAACGCTTTGAAGCTGGGTTCGCTCAAAAGGCGGCGGGGGTTTGCCACGACAGTTAACCCGTCGAACAGCATTACCTACGGGGGTCAGGGCGACAAGCACCTGGTTTCAGCAAACAGCTTGTGTCATTTCGATGGGTTGGCCGGCTGCCAGCAGCAGTCGCGCACGCCGACACACCCCTTCTGACTTTTTCGGTGATACGGCCAACGTTTTGATGCCTCCGAGGTTTGTGCAAGCACTCAAATTGCCTTGGAACGTCCGCATTCTACTCTGACGTTCGCTCTTCCAAGATGGGCATACCTCCAGGCGTTTATGGAAGTCGTTCTCGGAAGGGTGGCATACGATGAGATCGGATGGATCCGCGCACGCGCTCTTGTTCGACGAAGTTGCCAGTTCCTCCATGCCTTCAGCGTATGCTAATTCGACGACAAACAGAGGTAGCCGTGTGCTGCTCGGCACTCCGGTACAACGAGAGGAGACAGATTCCTGAAACGTTCCAAACGTCGTTGTGGCGTGTGGGATTTTTCAGGAACACGTTCCGATTCTCGCACTCTCCTTAGGCGAACCAATGCCTTGTCTCTGCAACAAATGGGCGACACTGTTTGACATCGAGTTTGTGCGCCCATTGGCGCGAAGCAAGTTTCGAAACAACCAGTATTGATGTAGTTTGGCTAAAAAGGTGACACAAGTGTGCACCTTGAACACGTTTCATAGGAAGTTAGCTCTGAACACGTCCGCGACAGGGAAATCAGCCTCATTCCTATGGGAACAAGTGGAATTACTCCAAGCTCCACGATGATGACTGCCAGATACGTGTATTTCGCACGGATCCGCGCTCAGTAGTAAGAAACGCTTACTCGAAGCCTTTGGGAGGACTGGTTGCTTTCTTCCTTTAGGGATTGGAGCTCCATCACTTCCGTGTCCGATGTCGAGTCCGCAGCACGCTTGAGAAGAAAGCACCACACGAAGAGGGAATTTCAAAAATAATGCTACGTTAGCGCTAGCCAGCATAGAAGGGGATTATACAAGGCAGGAGCAGTCAAAGGTCGTTTCGTGTCCTGGTTGGTGACTGAGTTGTCCTCAAGTAGTAATTGGCGTTTTTTCGGTCCATTGACTATTATGTGTCACCCTACGAAGATCGTTAAGAGTGAAGCTTTCAGGAAGACCTTCTCCTTTGTCAAGACTAGGCCACAAGGTTGTTCGTCAAACGAACCTGCATATCCAGCAGAAGGTCTCTTGTTGATTCCAACGCCACGTCAAGGTAGGTATCCGCAACGAGGAAGTCGGCCACCTGTGTGAAACCATGACGACGGTCGTTTTCGTTGCTTGCGCGCCAATCGCATATCCCGAGATGACGATCAGTTTCTGCTGAGCTACCAGGTGACAGCCTAATTTCGGGAGGTATATACACCACCCACGGTTCTACGTGAAGTGATGGAGATTCCTTCGCCCAGATTAATTGACTTACTCTCTAGACCAGACATCGAGGGCCAATGTTTGATACTCGTCCTGTCGATACCCTTGTCAGTCCACCCTAAGAAACGGTGAGGTTTCCTATGCTCACAACCCTAAACCCCTACATGGAGAATTTCCTTGCATACCTATGGTATCCGCCGATGAGGTAAACGACATCAAAGACGAACGTAGGACCCTGACGAACTCATCGCACCTTCATGAATTTCGCGAGCTTCCGACATTGGGTCCTCATGGCTGCACGTTCAGTGAACGATATTTCGGACGGGTTAACTTCCTCCATTGTTTTCATCAATAGCTCGCGTGCTTCTTCTGGTGTAGATGCCTGAAAAAAAACGAGGATCTCGTGTGACAGAGGATAGCATGCTGCATGGAGCGTATTGGCCGCGAAATCAACACAGCAGCACGTTTCCCCCTGTGCATTGAGGAAGTGTTCCCTGCGTCTTACCTTGACGTTAAATCCAGCCCTATGCAAAAAATTGTACAACGTATCCTCGCACGACTTCATGACAGCCTCGCGAACGTTGACCGAGAACTGCTGAAGCACCAAGTCGAGATGGCCACGTTGTGTAGATTGTGCCTTGCAAAAGTTTTCCAGAGTCTGTCGTCCAAGCAAGCATCGGGTCCGTGGACATGAACCATCAGAAACAGTACATCGTGGATTTGGCAATGGTGCCTCTGGGGTGGGGGAACACGTCCTGCGGCAAAAATGACAATGAAGGCGTTCCTCACAGAAGGCACTCGACGTGGAAGTCTAATAGCAGCATATGTAGAGAGGAAGGACGCAGTCGGTCATATGGCGTAGGGTAGAGGAATAGTTTTGAACATCCGGTTAGAGCAAGACCTCACATGCGTTCCGAAGTCCACTCTGAACGCACGGTGGGTGCTCAGCTCGTGACACAACTCTTTCAGCCGACGAATGCCTGCACGGACACGTCGGAGTAGGGTTGGGTCGCAGCTGAGATATGTTTTTTCAATTCGCTCAGCAAGAGCTTCGTGGCATTTTGCAAACAATCACGTAGGTATTCCACTGGGGCCAACTGGGTTGAACAGATGTCGAACCAATAATTGATCCACGATCCTCACTGGTGGAAATATCAGAGTATGTGAATCGTCAAGTGTAGAGCAACCCATAGTTCACGCGGGACTCTCACCGATTCTAAGCCACGGATGAAGAGAGAATAAATCTTGTTCCAGCACAGCGCGGCACTTGGCCCGTTTTCGAATATGCAAGAAACTCTTCCACTCCGCAAAAGACTTCCATTGACTGTACTGTCTGAAGAATGGTAGGGCTGCTATCCGATGGTATTGCCTGGTGAGCAAAGGAAGCACAACAGTAGCGTTACGTTCTTCAATGCCTTAAGCCCGAGCATATAAACAGTAGCGAAAAGGCGAGAAAGATCGCGGGGAAAATCATCAGTGCCGACACCATGTTCTGGGATCGAGTTACAAGCCCATGTCACGCCTTCCCATAGTTCGTCATATGCCTCGTTAATGAAAAGCGCGACATGCATACCCGGAGTATGGTAGACCACGCAGGCGACCATGCAAAGAGGATACGACGAGCGGTGATGCAATACTACCCTGTTTGTAATCCTCCGGCATTTTGGTGCCCAAGCTCAGCATGCTGAGCAGCTCACATATACTGGCGCTCGAACTGCTCCACCGTGACGAACTCAGTACGATCTCTGGTTGAACACACCAGACCGTTCATACTCAGAGTGTAGAATTTGTCCGAAGTAGGCTCCATCGAGTCCACAATGGTCAACTTGTACGGATTTTCAGCATCCGCCTGCTTTTAATCATTTTGATTGGAACGTCACGCGGCAAGATAGACACATGG
Source organism: Ectocarpus sp. CCAP 1310/34 (assembly GCA_902602495.3). NCBI lineage: Eukaryota > Phaeophyceae > Ectocarpales > Ectocarpaceae > Ectocarpus > Ectocarpus sp. CCAP 1310/34. The sequence goes on from CACKRE030003381.1 coordinate 322,169, forward strand.
CCGTCTCTTGTTAGCTTGTTAGTCAACACCTCACCATAACGAAACGTTAATGGCTCTTCTTGCAAAACACGCGGACTCATGTTGACCATTTTGGCCTTCGAGTAGTGCGACGGCCCGGTTGGCCACACGCAACTGAAGGATCACGTCTACGCCAGATCAATGCCAACTCAAGCCCTTGCCTGCTACAAGCCTCACCTTGAGGTAAAGAAACACGTTGGGATTGCGAAACGGGTCCTTCCACAAGGGGCTGGTCTCCAGGCTCTTGATGAAACCGCCATATGGAACAGCATGTGTTCTAGCCGCTGCTCGAAGGTTGTGCACGTTCGACAGGACAAATGAGAACCTGAGCCCCATATCTGATTGGAACACCGTATTTTGAGCGAGCCTAACAACGATGATTGGTTGCACCAACAAAAATGCTGTGCTCTTTCGATTGACAGGCACGGTGAAAGTTATTCCTCACAGCATGAATGGTGTGGTAACTTCCAACTGTTCACCACTCAGTGGCCAACGAGTCATTTCTCAACGCACATTTTCAATGGTCACATGCGGCATTCTCGGTAAAGGAAGTCTCACCCGAGGCATCTCTTTGCAAACGACTTCTCGATGCCATGCTTGTGGTTTCGGTTCTGCCGCCGTGTGCGGCTCCTGCTGCGTTCATGCCACCCTTTACCCTGATGTGCACTCGACATTCAGAGCAATAGCACAACCGTTACCATTCATCGTCCAGAAACAGGCGGTACACAATCAGCAAAATCGCCGCTACGACCTATGAACAGTATTGAGGCAACAGCAAGAGGCTCACGCATCGTATGTACATGTAGCATTTCGATTTTTTTTTTGCTTCAGTATTTCTCTGGCCGCAGCGAATCTTTTATCACTCGTATATCTCAGGGGCACGCACGGGGTACGTCGGTACATTACTGCGCATGCCCACGGACCGCCAGTCATCCATGGCACTTGTAATCGACACCTAACGTCGCCGCGACTGGCTCTGAATTGCGGGGTGGTATTCCTAACCAAAACAGCTCCCGCAGGAAATACAATGATATTTCGTTGAACTCAAACAGGAACACTTTGTACTCCTACGCAATATTATACACACGTTCACACACAACATGAGCAACACGATGATACAAAAGCGCAAGAGGGAGAGATCAAAAGCAGCGGGTTACAGCTGTAGGATATGCGGCAAGACGCCGCCAGCCTACATTAAGCACACATTCATCACACACGCTAAATAAGAGTAAGAACAAAAGCTTACCCCGCAAGATGATGCACTATATTTTCTACAGTTTGCGTGGAAACGGTGGCACTACCGAAGGTTTAGATACGACGATACAACGGCGGTGATAACATGGGCCATGTCCTTCTGCATCGCCCCCGGGAGGAAAGTCGCCAAACTCCCGCAGGGGAGCCTTGTATCAGTATCGTTTGGACAGTTGAGACTGTGTGACCGTCACTGCTGTGCCACTGATCAGCCACATGACGAAGAGCAAATGCTTGTTCGAAACAAAACAGCAACAGTAGCTACATCACCAAATAGATTCGACGTCAGTCCATAACCCCGTTAAGTATCACTGCAACTACCTTTCGTTCTTCATTGACACCTCCATGCCCAATCGCCCAGGGTGCTGTGGCTTGTCGCGTCTTTTTAACCCGGCCACAAGGCTACTCCTGGCGGCACCACCAGCTGGTCTTCCAGCTGCTCTCTCCGCTTGAAATTGTCCCTTTTGCAACACCAAAGATATCCAATAGTTCAGTAAGTGTTTTCGGTAGTAGAAGCAGAGAGGCCAGCCGCAAGGAATCACAATGAAATGTGCGATAAACTTCTATTTTTTTGCCGGGAGATATACCAGCATGTGTGCGGGATGTTCCTCCGACTGGTCCGTGCTGTATCAATGATACATGGGCTCTCGAACACAACTCACTCGCGAGGTGAGCCTTGACTGTGACTGATGCAGGGTGCTTGGGTCTCCACCAGCAGCCTGGGTTGTCAGCCGCACGAAAAATAAACGGGTAGCCTGGACGTTAGCAGGCCACAACCGACAGCACCCTTGCGTGTGAAATGCACAGTAGCGCGGTTCACCATATCTTAAGCCCAACTGCAACAGCGGCGTATGCAAGCCTATCCTCACGAATACCTTGGTGTTTGCACCTTATTTCTCATGCCGTCTAGACTTGCGGCTACGTGGACATCGCCGATGGGCCTTTCCAAAAGTTGATCAGATACGGCGGGAAAACCTGCTGTACCCGCATAATCCGAAAATGACCAGTACCGACGGTACTGTTCTTGCCTGAACGTCTGCAGACAAATCCCGACTCGCCCTTCTCACTAGCTTCATGCGGGGCGCCATATTTCCCGAAGACATCATGGATCCCGACACAGGCGCAGACGACGGCTCTTCGTGCGGTCTCGATTGTGCCGAGTAGCCCAGGACGACGGATGTGCTGGACTTCCCTGCCTTGAAGTGTCCTTTTCGCGGGCTGGAGAAGGAACATGACAGTGCAACGTGCGAGGGTGCACATCGACAGCGCGTTTGGCGCGTCCTGTATGTCCGCAGCGCGCACTCCCGGAGAAAAATTCAAGTACCGTAGGCGCAACAAATACAAGTGCATACGAACACACGGTTGCAGTACACGCCGCAAAACTTTCCAAGCACACGGTAGTCAGTATGTTTGCAGGTCCCACTTACAGTGCCTGAAGTGCCGACGACGGCACTTGAAATGATGTGTGAACTGTAGAGGCCGAGGCGTACAACCGGGTGCTGAGATCACGATGCGACGAGTCCAAGTCTGGTGCACTCGGCCTTGGCGGCGATGTTGGCGGAGACGGAACGATCTGCCGACGACCGGAACCCACGGGACAAATAACGGTCGACGGGCGCTATGCTTTAGTGGCAGCAAGAATGTCCTCAGAACCATGGTTACATCGCTACATGGGACCGTAACCCACGGGACAAACAACGGTCGATGGGCGCTATGCTTTAGCGGCAGCAACGATGTCCTCAGAACCATGATTACATCGCTATTTGGGAATTGCACAACTGAAACTACTTAACCGTGGAAACAAGTAACAACACACAGACTGTGGGATTGGGCAGGTTCCGAAACGTAGGCAACTATATACTGCAGCCCTGTCGGTTCCTTTCAAACACAGACATGTCTATGTGTCCATCCACGCTCATCAATAGGGTGGACTTTTTTACTTTCACGCGGTATTATGGCCCTTTGCACGGCAGTACCTGATACCGCAATCAGCTTTGAGCTGCACCTTTCCGAGAGCAGGTCGGAATACAGTCACTGGTATGGGCAAGTGGATCTGGATTTCGGGAAAGCCCGCACATACCTCGTACCAGAACCCTGGGAGGTGTGTATTGGATCTTTGGGGGCGTGGGGGCGGGTTATCGCATTTCAAACACACTTGTATGATACATCGAAGCACATGTAAATACCGCGAGTAAAAGGTGTTCATTCGGGTCGTGCAATCACTGTCACCGTTGTTTTCTACGAAATTGCCGAGAATCAGTTGTACGCAATAACACAGCCAGCAAGGGACCTGTTATGCATACCGGAAGGATGCGGGGCTTGGGATATGTCGGGATCGTGGCAAACGGGTGTGAAACAACAGGAAGAACCAATTGATTTACGATACATGCGTTCGATTGTCGCACAGGTACGTATCACGGTCAACCCACAGGGGTACGACGACCACGGGAAATACGACATCTGGACGTGAGGTTGAGTGCTACGACGAGTTGTTTTTTGGGGGTGATGGGCTCCATTGCTGTAGTGATGGTACCGTTGGCGATATGTACGAGTGGTGGAAATGGAAATGACGGCAGAAAGCCACACACACGAAGTATGCATACGACAAGAAGTGTATGTTCCGCCCGCCAATAAACCCACCGTTTGCAGACGGAAACACAAGAGAGGGAGATGCAAGCAGCAACCAAGGATAAGGCCGCTAGGCACAATATGTATCTCGTAGGAAACCATGCCATCCCTTGTTGAAGGCACGTAACCAAACTGCACTACAGCAGTACAACGTAGCTGGTCTGGCCGTAGGCTACAAGTACATACCCGGTACTGAGACAACTACAGCGGACTTATGTAACCACATTTGTTTCTCCTCCCCAAAGCAAGCTCTTACCTCATGGAATCCGAGTTGATCGAAACTCTCTTGACTTCCTAGCTCACGCATTGCAGCTACTTCTTGCTGTCCTGTGACGATTGCGTGGACATGGATATTCCGCACACACCGCAGCAGCAGCACATGTAACGACAATCACGCCGCGCGGCGTATCCATGGGAGGCGGAGATCCTGTAAGTATGCATACATTGCTGTGCGATCTACTATACCATCTGCGTGCGCCCCGGTCTAGCAGTAGCTGGCTCTCCTGCCGGTGTTGACGCCCGCTCATCCTCCTGACTCTCGCTCTCCTTCCCTGTTTCTAACCGAACGCACGCTCCTCAACGACCCATATTGAAGAGCTGTTGTGAAGTGTCGTCAGTGGGTGAAGGCCTGTTTGGCTGGGCTGCGGCTATCACATAACAGGAAACTACTGCTGTAGCATGAAGTTCAACGGAGCTGCAGCGCTTGCGGCTGTGGTAGGGTTGTGCTCCGTTCATGCGTTTAATGTGAGTGTCTCCGAGGACTCCCTTCCTTAATAGCTGCAATATTGATTTGCTGCGCTGACTAGTGTTGCGTTGGATGGTTGCTCTCACTCAAATCGTGCAGTCCAGGTGGACATCTCTCGTTTGGCAAAAGTTTGTATGCCCGCGTCGCCCCGCCCTCTCTCGCTCCTGCTTCGCATGTTCTGTCCTTGACAATCTTACAATTTGACAGCAATAAGCAGGATCGAACACATCTTCCCGTGTCGACCTTGTGTCCCCACCCTTGTCTTCACCTCACCGATTGCTGGGTATATCCATCCGATACCCCGGTTTCCCCCGAAACCTACCCAAGTCCGACCTACTTTGGCCACAGCTTGAAAACAGAAAACAGCAGTTTGTTTCATACAACGAAGCGCACGAAGTGACGGAGTATAGTCCACAAGATACGTTTGAGTACATAAAACATCAGCCGCCGGTACCAGTGCGTCAAAGTATATTTGAACAAGAGTTCATCCTGTGGGTTGAGGTGTATGTTATTTACCACAAAACGTAGTTTAGAGATCAGTTCACCCTATCTTGTGCTTTACCACGTTGCAACAATTCCATTGGGTTGCGTAAGATACCACACCCCCTTTGACCAATTTTCAATTGCCTGCAAGTACGTATTCGTAGCCAGGCCGAGTAGTCTACTGCTGCACAACGAAGCGAATCCCAATGATCTAATTGGCACGTGACGGAGGGCTCGCCACGCTAAGGTTTTAACTCTGCCATTTGGGGCGCCTGACTTTCTGAGGAGTGCAGCGTATCGAGCTTTGAAAATCGATCCAATGGGTTTGGTGTCTTGTGCAAGCTATTCTACGGTGTTACCTTTTCGGAAACATGGACGCGACGCATATAAGCCCAGTAGTCCCCAGCAGGTCTTGTCCATATGTTACTGCTGTGAAGACTTCAACATATGCTTCGATTGGGATTGGGATAGTATCTGGAACGGGTATGCACACTACTCCAGGAGTATTTTCGGTGATTGTATTTGTCCAATATCGTAGAAATGAACTCTCCGTTGTTTAACATGTATCCATGCCTGGAGCTATTCAGTGCAAGGCCGAGTCTTCACCGTTTAATCGTTTTTTTCTCTCTCTCTCTGACGGGGGGGTGTTTGCAAGAGAAAAATCAGTCAGTTTTGTGCCTGCTGCATGGGTGACCAGCCAAAAATGCACGCCAAAGAGAGAAAGGCTTTAGGCCGACGACATCCACAAACTGCAGCCAATGGCGTATGGTGATACACATACCTGTACCCTCTCGCGCGTCCCAAAAACAGGCCGCGCTGTCTTGTTGGTCACACACAGAGCCGAAACCGTGAACTGAAGCATGTTGTGACCCATAAAAACGTGAATCGGCCTCCTTTTCCGCCGACAAAAGAAGCTGCCTCGAGGAACCGTATGAAGGTCGCTCGGAGACGGCTCTTTTCGGCCGAAAGCCAAGAACATCAGCAGAGCATGTGGCAGAGGGTTGACGCTTTAGGCTCGTGTGCGGCCAACCGGACGCAGAACTCCCTGAATTTTTCATGGCTGCAGACGGTTTGTTCTTGACCTCACGATACTGGCCTCTGTTTGGGCAGCAGACTTCAGTTGTTCGCACACGAGCCGAAACCTTGAACTGAAGCATCTTTTGACCCACAGGGTTCAAAAAGAGGGTTTGAGTATACAGGCAACAACTAATTTTTCAGGTGCGTGTTCAACATATGACCATGATATTTTCTCAAAGTTTGGCCGCATGTCCTACGCTGTTCACCACTCTTGCAGATTGGAACCCCTCTCGGGATGCCGTTGCGACAAGCAAGCACGGGGCGTGCCCGATTGGTGTCTATGTTGGACAAGCCAAGCACCCCAGTTGCTGCGGCTGCACCGATGTGAGCGAAGGATTTTTTTTTTTTGCGTAACATATCAAATTTATGTCTATCCATTGAATGGGGTCTAGCATTAATTGGTATTGAATTCTAGCATTGGGGGGCTGCTACCTTTGCGCTCCTACGATTCCCTAAGCAGTTGAGGTACATGACAGGTGACGACCTTGCATCGTCCGAGCCCAGACCCAGACAACCGTTGTATTTTATCCGCCAGACACGCTCGTGTCAGAATTTATTGCTTGACTTCACGATCACCAGCTGCGCGCCAATTCGCAAAGAATACTGCTCGATGCAGTATAACACACCTTCAACGCTCACAAAACCTTCTTTCTTGGTCCTTGACGTTCATTTTGTATGTTTTCGTGCGTATCAGTACCCACAAACCGTGCAACACACATACCACATTTGGTCTCCCAGGTGTCACTTCTATTGTTGCGTCCACTCGTCCAGAGCCTTGCAGGTACGGCGGACTCTTTATCATGTTGTTGCACGACAGTGTTGTGTCCTGCCAAGGAATGACGTGCCCTTCTGCACAATGCCGCTTCCGCCCGTTCGCCACACAGAAAAAAGAAGCGATCAATCACCGTTCAGTTTGTGCAAGAGACCCCCGGTGGCTACATTAGTGTTGTGGATGTCAAGAACTTCAAGGCGACCACAAACCACCGGATAGTGGTAAGCCTGCGACCGAAATGCGATGGGGGTTATCAATACCCATAGGGTACTGACTCAAACCAGAGAGGTATCGACCGATCTACATGCCTGTGTTGCAGTTGAGAGCGTTACTCGTGATCATCGATGAACACACCCGGAGCGCGAGCGTTCAATCTGACGGGCACGTAGAGAACTAGAGTGTTGAGGGATTGTTCCACCGCACGCCTTTTTTTTTCTACAGATGTCCAAAGAACAGCTGGCGCAGTATTCGAAGCTTGCAGGAAAGCAGGTCGAAGTTGGGGACTTGATGGGGTACGTTATGAAGTACATGTTGGACAAGGGGATCAAGCTGGACAACACCGAGGGAATGATCGAGGCCTCCGTGTTTCCTGTAAATTACTTCACCCTCAAGCAGGTGCGAGCAGTTGATCGCGCGGCAGGGGTTTCCAAAGATTGTCACTCGGAGTGAAAGTAGAAAGCGGTCCGTGGACACCGCGAGGGATGGGTCGAACGACATGCCTAGATGAGGGTCTGTCAGTGGCGAGAAGAACACCTCGTTGTCTCGGTTGTCGCATGTGTATACCTGAACTTGACGAAGAAAATAGACGAAGCACCACAATCTTGCGTTTGCTGGCAGACTTGTTTTACACCTCAAGCATGCACCCGTGCCTCGAATATGTCGAAGTCATCAGCATCGCTGGTAGAACCCTGCAGGCGATGTATTCAGGGTATGATTGCTTACGGTTCTCTTGAATACTAGGTTACAGGAACATAGTGATCAATGCACCCCTTTTCCGTCGTGACCCACCCGCCACTGCGTTGCCGCTTTTTCTGCAGCTGAGTTACTTTCACGACGACGTGGAAGAGAAGATCGTGGCGCTGTGCAAAGAGGCTCCCGACTTGTCGGAGTTGTAAACCCTCATGAGCCGCGCCAGAGGAGGCAGCACCTAGCAATATCGCGGTCTCGCCGTGGCTGCTCAGGGTTGACACAGTAGATAAAAGACGCAGACCCAATTCTCGTTGATTTGCGTCTGGTGTGTTTTTTATGCGTTGAGAAGATCTGTGTGAGCGAAAACATGTCGAAATCCAGGCTTCCCAATTCACCCAGAGCAGTGATGCGGCCAAATTTGACCATGAACTGCACACGGGGCAAAGGTTGTGGAATCGGGCGATTAGCAACTGGTAGGTTGCGTCGTACATACGCCTGTGCCGAATATGGGGAGATTTGATGAACTTCGTTTATGCCAGAGGGAGATTTGATGGACTCGGTTATACCTAACTACCTGCAACCCGAGCTGACGCTTTCGGGCCAGATATTTAGTACCGAATACAAGTTTTACACATCTCGGGTAGACAGCAATTCACCATCCCACTATCTGCATGCAACTCTTGACACATTCTCATGCATCCATAAAATATCGTCCGGTATCCGCCAAACACGCTAGCGTCCCGCCAGTTTCCCATATTGCACATCTGTTCCGTTGTGGCCACAACAGCTTCACTGAATGGAACACGAGGAGCCATTCTCTGACCGACTCCCTCGTGCAGCATCGGCTGGGCGTCGCCTGAGAATGGGGGAAAGATAGACGAGATGGGCTATAACATGAAGTCCGCTCTGTGGTTGACGTGCGAAGTGTTGGTTTCGGTCGGATAAACGGTGCAATATGCATATGTTCGACTACGGAAGAAACACGATGCTGTACCACGCATTTGTCATCAGGTTGTACCACAGAGACGATATCGAGGAGAGCCTGGCCATTGTCGACACATGCGGCCACGTTCAACGTGAAGACTGACCCGTTGCCGGCGATGATGGTAGTTCTGATGACCTTGCCTCCTTATGTTCACTCCGACACATGAAATTCTACAAACCTGTCTCGTTCTTCTCTCGATGGCGCTCCTTCCCCTCCCACCGCAACAGTTTGAGCAGGATTGCGTCCTCCTAGTCGTTGCTCCAGCAGAATCCGCTCCTCGTGGTGTAACGCCATAGCCACCGCTTCGTCACCCGAAAGACCGGATTGCTCAGATGATGCTGCTCGAGGGATGGACCGTCCTGACGTACCTTCTTGCTGCAGCGCCAACGCAAGCAAGTAGTCTGCGTCGCTGTATGACACAAACAGACCGTTCTCTTGTCAAGCTAAAGAAGATTGCTCAGCAAGGATAACACGAGAACCCGGGCTAAGCAAATCTACTTTATAAAATGTTGATAGGTGAAGCTTCGATTCCAGGACGAGACCTCCCACATCCCTGCACTGGCTACCTTCACATCCGTGCAGTGCGATCGTTAACCTGATGTTTTTATCGTTAACTACTCGAATTTCCACACGCGACCATTGCGCGCCACAAACAGAGGCAAAACAGTTGTTTCTTGACCCTTACTTGACTGGGTTGATTTGACTTTTTTTGTTCCGGCTCACACAGCAAATCGACCCCACGATATTGCTATGGCAAAATATGGATAAAAATCACGGCAAATTATACAATTACGTACTAAAGATAGGGAGGGGTTGTCGTGCATGCTATCGTGCATGTAGTTCCGAAAACCCCTTCCCTTGAGCGAAAATCGCACACAGCACACGAACCTCCTTCACCCCCAATATTCTGGACCACACAAACCGCAGTCATGACCGCATCAGGCAACGAGGCATACGTTAGCTTCGGCTCGTTTCTCTGCTCTCCATCGCACAAGTGGGACCATGGGTTGATCACATATTGAGGGTGCTGGATGTACCCTCCCGTGGTATTTTCCGTTTGGATCTTACAGCAGCAGGCAGTAGATTGGATCTGGAAAGAAAGGACACATCTGCCCCACGTCAGAGTCATTGCTGCTATACAAATGGTAGAACTGCGTGGACCCCTGCGCACATTGCTCATGTGCGTGCTTGTGTGTTGGGCTGCCTCTTATCTCCCTGCTGACATTTACGGCGCAGGTGTTTTTTCTCCTTGCCGAGGACGCCTGCGATTTTTCGGCACACAATGTTATCGTACTGCTATCGTGCATGTAGTCACACAAGGTTTAAAAGCGCGCAGGGTAAAATTGTAATCTGTACAATGGAGTGCATTGTGTTAGCAGCCGCTCTCTCCTTACCTTTGAGGGTCCCCGCTAGCAAGACTGCAACGAGAGCTTGGGCCGAAATCGCTGTCCGCATATTCGGTGTTTCCGTCGATTTGATCTAGCTTCTCCCATACTACGCTGCAAAGGTGACAACGTCGCGGCCACGAGAACGGTTAGCGAGAGCGTTTTTTAGTACATAGTAGCAGAGGGTCGTGACAAGTCAATTGGACTCTCGTAGATCCGGCTTTCTCTTCAACCGGTGAGAGAGAACAATCCCTTAAACTGACCAACGATCAAAGAGAAAAATATTTCAACCGTCTAGGACCCACAGGAAAGTCGATGTTGGCGTGATTTCTAACCTACAACGAACGAGATGCGTCTGCTGGCTGGACGATGCGGCCCATTCCGCCGATTCCAGACCTGGCTGCAGGAGGGAAAACAGCTTCCCCACCTGGGCCGTCTCTTCTCTAAATGCCGTATCAATTGTCCTCTCGATAATTTATAGTCCCTCGAGTGATCGAGCAATTGAAAGGACTCTTAGGCAACATCTGGCAGGAGCGTGGTCAACGGGGCACAACAAAGGAGACTTCTTCGAGATATTCCGATAGAGACAAAGAAAGACTTCGACGTCCAAGCTCTAGGTTGCCCGGCAAAAAAGAGCATGATGTCGGCAGCTGTGGGCTCTTGGGATGCGCATGTTTTACTCGGGGTTCGCCTCAAGAGAAACTGCTCAACATAAGAAAATATTCTACCTAGCACATTCATACGTACATCGGTGGTGCTGGCTCAACTGAAGCGGACAGTGCTACTCACAACAGCTACGTATATGACACAGCATATGAGAGCATGAAGAAAACACACACACACAAACAAACGTGCATGTCGAACGAAACAAAGACTCATCTGGTCTTATCGCGGGGTGCATTCTCTCCATTGCCTGTCAGCCTTGATCTTGCGTATTTACATGTGCAAGTGCAAACCTACTCAGTACTGATTCTGCTCTTTCTTCTGTGGTATAGTGTATACCCATGCAGTGTGAGGCCCTTCCATACCTGTCTGAGCTGTCCCCATGGTTTCCGCTGCTGCTTATTCTCGCCCAAATCGAGTCATCCAAACTCAACCGCTTGCTACTACCAAAGTCGATACCCCAATCTCGCGACCACCGCAACCCGTACTGGTACCTGCCAATACGTCATTGCTGGGTGGTTTTTTCGTGATCTTAGCATACTGGCGGACCTCAAATGAATCCTCACCTGCTCTCTCTTGCGTATCCCAAGTCCGTGATGAGAAGGTAGAGTTTACCCTCGTACTTGAACATCGTGGAGAAATGATTGTTGCGAAAAAAAACGCACAGCTGGCGCTCGCGAACCTTTGGGCAAATATGTACCACACGAGTACGCGAATCTTGTTTGTCAGATACGGCACAGCGGCAGCTGAACAGGTTTTCAAACCGAAACAAGGTCAGTGCCGAATACGGAGGTGCGCTCACGAACGGTCTCTCATGATTCACAACCGACGTCACGGGATGATGGCAATGCATGCCGCAGCAGCATCGTGCGGAGGCCAAAACGCCAATTGCCAATGACAGCAACAATATGGACAGGCTTCAACGTTTCAAGGCTGTCGGCGGCTTCTGACGCCGCGCGTGTTAGCGCGATTTCAAGGCAGTTGTTATTACAGCTCTACAACGAAGCGACCAACCAGTTGTCAGACGTTTTGACGTGGACATGCTTAAGATAATGGTTTCTGTAACGCGAGGAAAGTGTTATTGCCAGCTGGTTGGTAAGCGTGGGAACACTGAAAAAATGATGTATTTCACCGGCAATTACGGCACCATATGGTTCCGGCTAAATAAGTCGGAAATGTGTCGATAGCTGGCTTTCACGACACAACGACAAAACCAAAATGACAGCTTATCACGTGGAGAACTGGACGCAGAAAACATAACAACAGACATGTTCCGCTTCACGACGAACCGATAGACAACCGTGACTGACCCACGAAGACAGGAACATGATGGTTGACGACTGACGACCATAGTACACAGAATGAGAGAAAAGAAAATGAGACAGAGAACATGCATTATGCGAACCTCCTAAGCAAGCGCATGACTGCGGCCTTCATGTATGCATGCGTGTGCGAACAAATAAGATTCCATGGAGGGGATGACTGCGGGCATTCATCTACCAATGGCTGTGACCAAGGAATGTCACCGAGCGACTGCTGCATATAACAGCTAGCAGTAGTAGAGAGAGGGGGGGGGGGGGGGGGGGGGGGGGG
>CACKRE030003381.1:340050-354446 GCA_902602495.3 Ectocarpus sp. CCAP 1310/34
CCCCCCCCCCCCCCCCCCCCCACCCGGCTCAAAATAGACGTGCCACTTTTGTTGTAAGTCCCCACAAAAGCTAATCATTCTTTCGTAATACCACAAGGCATCGTTGACGCGGAGCCCCCACAGCCGCCGTTTTCCTACAGGGACGGGCCTCAAATTCGCCCCAACTCCGGCTGCAGTGGCGATCCAAAATATGGCCAACCCTCAAAAGCAGCCTTCGGCAAGTCTCTACCGCGTGATACCATAGAAAATATTGGACAGGATCGTATTTTCAGGTGTATTCAATTGTAGAGCGCTGAAGGTCAACTTTCGGAGGATATTGCCGGAAAATGCTAGATAAAATTGGAGGTCGACACGCGGGGCGTGCTTGCTCGAGATGGGCGATAGAGTGCTTGACTGGAACGACCCTCGTAGTGGATATCCAAAAATGCGCCCACCCCTCAATAATCAATGCCTATGTAACCCACTCAGGCGAAGTCTCGAGCGAGTTCGTCAACTCCTTCGCAGGTATGTAGTAGCGTTAAGTTTTATTGCTGAGAGCTGCGAAACGGGCTTGAATCAACAACTTTTTCGTTTTTGATAGCCGGCATTTGCCGGGTTCAGAGCTAAACCAGGGCGTACCAAATGTCTTCGCGTGTAAACGTAACAAGCTAGAGGTATCCTGCTGGTTGATCGCGTCGCTATCGATGGGAGTACCAGCGGTGACAAAGGTGTGCACCGGATGGTGTCACGGGCAACACATCTTGGGGGCTCAAGTGGGGTACCATCGAGTTTGGCGGAGCCCGTTTGTCATACTTTTTTAGCTTCCTGCAACACGGGTGGTAGTACAGTGCTGCAGCGACATATTGTTCACGCAAAAAAACAATGTCTACCTCGCACAATCTAGAAAACGAACAATAATAGCGATACACGAACATAGAGATAACAAATACCTGTGTCTGCTGATTGACGTTTATCCGTTCATCCTCATGGGGAGGATTGGAGTCGAGCAAAAAGCCGGCAACGAGTTGCGTCAGTTCGCTGAAGGAAATCTCGGACAAGTCCTGGGTCGCGAACACAGCAGTAAGAACGCGAACGTGTAGTTGACCGCAAATCTCGTTCATGGATGCCCGCCTACACGTTGACTCCGCTCACTGCACTGCATGCCATAAGAGAAGTGTACGCACGATACTAAACCCTATGAAAGAGGTCAAAGCTCTCGCCCATTCCCCCACAATTGGAAAAAAAAAAATAGGCTCGGCCCTGCAGCAACGAGCAACATCTCTCACTTCAGGTCATCAGAGACGACAAACAACAGCAACAACAGCACCTACGGCTACCCAAGGTTTCTAACAAAAACAAGCGTTGTGTGAAGGAAACGGCGTTTCGCACATCAATCGAAATAATTTGGTTTTAGAGTAAGGGACTTGCACAAAAACAGCTGTTTAGGGAGGGGACAAAAATTAGACCGAAAAAGCATCTTTTTAAGGAGTATTTACGTTTTGCGCCGTAGATCGAAAAGTCAAACTGTACTCAAATCAAAGCCTCCACATGTTTTTTGCAGTATGGGAACAACCGGTGAACCAGCTACATTCGCGTTCAATCCGTTTGTTGATCGGGCATACACACGTGGACAACAGCGGCGGGGCGCCAAACGACCCAGAAGATCCGGCATTTGGGCCAAATTTCGGGCTGCTGTATGCATACATACTACATACAGTTCATGAGACACTCTAGAATCGTTTCTGGTTGTCTGCTGCTGCTGTGAAGTCATGCGACGCCACTTACACACCATATCGGTAGGCTCTGGCAGTTTCAAGCAGTGTAGTTGCTCGTGGCGTACTGTAGTTGTCTGTAACTGCAGCACATTCGCTGCGCTGAATCGCACAAAATCTCGGTGCGAAGACTGCTGAAATCGCAAAACTTCAAGCACCTCGATCTCGCGCTACAAGGCCTAAACTGATCAGCGGCACAGTTTTGATCGAAAGGGTTGCTCAAGCTGGTATGACTTCTCCAAAAACATGGTAGAAGTTTGCGTCTCCTGGGGCTAAGCGCCACAGGGCACAATTGAGATATTTACAGAGTCGGCGGGGGCACCGCTCGGGATTTTTTACAACCAGCCGCGGAGAGCGCGAAGCGTGACATTTTTTCCTTTCATCCTCAGGCAGATTCTTATGGATGGTTTTAATGTCAGCAAAAAAAGTGCAATTTCCGCTTCCGAACATTTTTTATTTCATGTTTTCAAGCGGTCATGCTTTCGGAAATGATTTACTTTTGTTGATCGCATGGCGCGTTTGTTTTTTGCGTCTGGAAATGCACACACCACACGGACACAACCATCGATTGCGCATCAAGTGCTGGTCATAGCGAGCTCACCAAGGGCCCCGAGCAACCCTTGGAGTACTGTGCTGCCATCCCAGCCGTTGATATGTGGTTGCCGTGTGGCCAGGTGGGCTCAAAGCAAAATGTTGGCCGACACCGCTCGTACAGACCCGTAACGACCAGAACCGCAAAGAGCCGCAGAATCATCTAAACACACACATCAGTGGACAAAATTTCCATTTTCTCGCTCGCTAGATCACCCCTCCTGTTGAAACATGCGAAGATATGAGCTCCATCAACTGCTCCCTGTCGGACGGGCGGTGTCATCGCTTTGGTTCTGCCAGTGGAGAGGGAAAGTTACAATGCCACTGAAACTGCAAGAAAACTGTACAACACTCAGCGACATGTCATTTTTCGAACAACAGCAGTCTGACAGTCGACCCCCGCCAACTTCGTTGCTCAGCCCTCCAGCGCGCCACGGTGTCTGAAAACCACAGCACAAGAACACCATACACACAGCTACGGGCTGGTGGCTTTGTGGTATCTGTTGGTTGGCTCGTTACGAAACCAAACCTGTGATGGTGTAAAAAACTGCCATACCTATGTGCTCGAGCGGGGGGTCTTTTTCGAACAGCCGTTCACCCTTTCGGCCAACTTCTAACCTCCCAGCGCCTCAAGGTCTGCAAGAACCACTCCACATGAGGCACAATGCGCACGGTCGGATGGCTTTGCAATTACTGTTGTGTCACCCAGTGCCCAGAGATACCCGAAAAAAAATCGGTGATAAGGTTGTACGGGGCAGCAAGTGGAAAAAGTCAAACGGCCGCCTTCCATAGCCGGCAGTGCAAAACAATTGACTCACTACTAGACCGGGAGGTGGAATGATATTGTGCTGCAGAAAAAAAAAAGTACCGGCAGTAAGCTCGTGCGGTGTAGTTACGTTATTACCATTGGCTCGTTTGCCTCACGCGCAATGTTGAGTTGTGGGGGCGCCAGTGTGATGTACAAAGGGGGGGGGGTTGGTGTTCATCATTTGCTAGAGAGGGGGGGGGTGGTGTTCATCATCATCAGTAAGGGAGGCGGCTCAAAAGGGGTGTGATGGGTGACCAGGCTAGCGTGGAAGGTACAGGTCGCACACTAGACCCTCGCGCACAAGTGTAGAGAGGCGTACAGCGGTACATATTTGCATCAATGGTGGTGCGTAGGGTCAGCGTCTGTGTGTTGTTGGTGTGATGTGCCTTTCTCCAAGAGGAGGCCGCTGCCGCTGAAAAAACTAAACAAGAGCGGTGACCGAGACCCAACCAATCGTTCATCTCTCCTCTTGCTTTCTCCGCCAATAGCTGACAGCAGTATAGTATAGGGCACACCTTGCTCCCGCCGTCTCGCCCTCGCTCTGTGTGTGTCTCCTTCCCCCTTTGTCCATGTCTGGCTCCGTGTGTGGTGTCTTGGGTGTGAGTCTATGTCCCACAGACCGTTGCGTCTCGCAAAAAAAAACAACCCAGACCAACAACCAAACGTGTATCTCTCCTCTCGCTTCCTCCGCGCATAGCCAACAACAGTTGTAAAGGGTACACCCTGCTCCCGTCTCGCTCTCGCCCAAACTCTCGCTGTGGTGTGTTCCTTCCTCCCTGCCCCCTTGTCCATGTCTGGCTCCGGGTAATGTATTTCGCGTGAGCACGTCTGGTTCCAAACAAGCCTGCTCCTCGGTCTCGGGGACGCGTGAATCCGACATGAATGTTCGGCACAGATGCTGTGCTATCTCGAGGCATCGACCATGGATCGAGCGGAAAGCAGTTGAGACAGATCGGGCAAAATACTAGAAGTACTTGGTATGCACAAGTCTTAGATTGCAATTTAGTGCCTAGATGGTGACAAAGGCTCCAGTCTGCTGGGCATTTATCGAGCCTGGTCACAGACGAACACGCATGTCCATTTCTTCACGCCCCCCTGTGCCAATTTTATGTTTTTATTGCGAGCATAGATGTACACGCGATCCCGCTACAAACAGATTTTTTTAGCAAACAAACAGCGCCCCTTGGGCCGCTCTGCACAAAAAAACAATTATAAGAAGTGTCTTGACAGACACACTGTCCCTTTTTCCCGAATGGGAAATCGCACATTTTTGAATTGGATTTTCGGTTCGTACAACAAATGGTCTTGCAGGAGGGGAGGGGAGAGGCTCTTAATAACGGGCTCTTTCAACCAATGCGATCGAGGGGCCCTTCTGCAATTCCACCGGGGAACGGCACGTCGATAAAATATCGCCTTTGTTACACCAGAACGAGGTCTAAAGCACCGATTCGCGATCTGCTGGCTTGTGAGGAGGAAGTCAAGTAGGGCAATCTTTCGTCACACCGGGTTCGTCGCGCTCCCACAACATACTGCCGTTCTTCACAGGCATTTGCCCCCAACATCATCGGATATTTTGACCCTCTAACCCGGTAGTTGCTACTCGATGAAGCTAATCCAAAGCCAAAGCAATCAATCTTAGATCGTCTGCTAAACATGAACACCTCGCTGGAGGTGTTTGTTTACACCGGGAGGTGTTGGTCTACACTGGCCGGAGACGGCAGCTGGGTTCGCGAAGCGGCTCCTGTGCGGTGCCCTTAACACATGAACCGGGTGAGAGGACAGAGCACAATCGGGTTGAGGAAGAGAGGCAGGAAGATAAAAAAGGTCGACAGAGAGACAGGAAAAACAAGAGCGACGTTCTAACGAGAAAAAAGCACCGACAAACTTGCTTGCGGTTCCGTGATCTGCCTCGCTACCTGGGACTGGGTTGCATGAGTTTTCACCGCAGGGAGAACGTTAATACAATAGACAGAGCAACTGTAGGCGCCCGGTCTGGCTTGCCGGCTCGTTTTACAACTGCTCTCTTTTATGGTAAAAAACGTGGACCGAATATTATTCATATTCTCCGATGTTGCCCGCAAGAGAGCACAAAAGTATCTCCGGGCATCATGTTTGAAGTTCCCGTTCGTTCATGTGCTTTCTCGCCGTCGCTGTGTCAAGACATGGACGAGGCGGCCATTACACTGCACGCGTCCGAGGCACTACGCACCACACAAGACGGACCATGGACGCAGCTCGTGGCCGATACTTTCGTTATTGCTGTTGCTTCAGTGTGTGGGGAGGGGTCACCTGCAAACAAACTGTGCCACGGCAAAATGCACAAGAGCCCTTTACTAGGGTGT
The DNA here is from genome assembly GCA_902602495.3 of Ectocarpus sp. CCAP 1310/34. NCBI lineage: Eukaryota > Phaeophyceae > Ectocarpales > Ectocarpaceae > Ectocarpus > Ectocarpus sp. CCAP 1310/34. The sequence continues at coordinate 345,543 of CACKRE030003381.1, forward strand.
CAGGCGCCAAGGTGTTATTATTCTCTCATGCATGCACTGCCGAATAAATGAGATAGATGGGAGTTATTGCTATTACAGTAACAGCAGCACTACAAGTGCATTCGTGTGACATGCCACTGTTCATTCTTGTCTCAGTGTTGTTAGGTGCCGTTGCCGTACTGCTGTAGCAGAAGCGAGACAACGGTGTGTGTTCCTCCGCCGTTGATGTGAAATACTTTCAACAAACTTGCAGCGGGAGCTTTCAACAAACTTCCAGGGGGAGCGGGTGCATCACTTGGAAGATCCGTTCGACATGTATTCCGCAAGTAATGAACTGCGCGTTGCATCGCCTGGAAGCAGTGTGTCTCACGCGTTGCACACAGCATCGCAGATAGACTACTGTAAGTCTTAGGTCGTCACCTGTGGCTCATTCCCCCCCCCTACTAGTGTAGCAGTTTGACCTGTGAGAAAAAATATATATATTTATGGTTGGGGGGGAAACACCATCACGGGGCCCCGGGGACACAGGGGACGGCGAGAAACCTAGTCTGACGGGCGCACTGGGGATTGCAGATCTCCTATTCCAAATTCAGGAAACGCCTGCAGAGCCCTGAAATCGTGGAGCGCTAGTCTACAGTTAGGGGTGTCAAAGCGGAAAATTTCCTACAGGTAAAAACTTGAAAAAGCGTCCTCGGATCTTGCTGATGGAAAATCGACCAACAAATGAAATTGCACGGAACCGTCGGAATCTCCCGAAAAGACCCTCTGACGCGCACGCGCGAGGGCGCCGCTCGTGTGTGTGCTCTGATTATTCAACGGGTTCTCTCTTCCGCCTGGCGCTGTCCCGCCACCGCCCACTCCTTCTCTCGCCCAATGGCTTGTTTCTCCTGCTCGGCCTGCTGTCTCCGTGCCCGCTCCGACTTGAGCTCCTCGTCTTTCTCGCGCGCAAACTCCAGAGCCATGCTGCAACCAGCTTTGCTCTCTTCCTCACGTTTCCTACTTTCGGCCAACTCCTCCTTCGTTCTTTCCAGCGCTTTCTGCGCGGCGGTGATGCTGCCGCGCTCGATAGCGCGCCGGGTGTTGTCTGCTGCTGACGCCTCAGCCACAGACATCCCCGTCCTCTCTTCAAACTTGGGTTTGTTTTGATTCAGCTTTCGCGCAGCGCGCCTCCTGCTGCCGAACGGCGCGGATCTCGTTTTTCTTTTTTTTTGGAAGGGTCTGCTGGTGTGGGCGCTGCAGCCCCACTGGAGGGGCCGTTTTCAGACATGTAGATCTCGTGGGCTGATGCGATTCGTATGCGGTTTGTTGTGTGGTATAGACAACAACAATAGCTCCAAACCCAAGGTAGAGGGCTGTAAGGTCGCTTTCACGAGAGGAGCAAAGGTCGCCTTGGGCGTGGAGCAAAGAGCCCCAAAAAACATGTTTTTTGGTGTTGTTCGTCCGCCCTTAAACTTNGATTATTCAACGGGTTCTCTCTTCCGCCTGGCGCTGTCCCGCCACCGCCCACTCCTTCTCTCGCCCAATGGCTTGTTTCTCCTGCTCGGCCTGCTGTCTCCGTGCCCGCTCCGACTTGAGCTCCTCGTCTTTCTCGCGCGCAAACTCCAGAGCCATGCTGCAACCAGCTTTGCTCTCTTCCTCACGTTTCCTACTTTCGGCCAACTCCTCCTTCGTTCTTTCCAGCGCTTTCTGCGCGGCGGTGATGCTGCCGCGCTCGATAGCGCGCCGGGTGTTGTCTGCTGCTGACGCCTCAGCCACAGACATCCCCGTCCTCTCTTCAAACTTGGGTTTGTTTTGATTCAGCTTTCGCGCAGCGCGCCTCCTGCTGCCGAACGGCGCGGATCTCGTTTTTCTTTTTTTTTGGAAGGGTCTGCTGGTGTGGGCGCTGCAGCCCCACTGGAGGGGCCGTTTTCAGACATGTAGATCTCGTGGGCTGATGCGATTCGTATGCGGTTTGTTGTGTGGTATAGACAACAACAATAGCTCCAAACCCAAGGTAGAGGGCTGTAAGGTCGCTTTCACGAGAGGAGCAAAGGTCGNGGGTTTGTTTTGATTCAGCTTTCGCGCAGCGCGCCTCCTGCTGCCGAACGGCGCGGATCTCGTTTTTCTTTTTTTTTGGAAGGGTCTGCTGGTGTGGGCGCTGCAGCCCCACTGGAGGGGCCGTTTTCAGACATGTAGATCTCGTGGGCTGATGCGATTCGTATGCGGTTTGTTGTGTGGTATAGACAACAACAATAGCTCCAAACCCAAGGTAGAGGGCTGTAAGGTCGCTTTCACGAGAGGAGCAAAGGTCGCCTTGGGCGTGGAGCAAAGAGCCCCAAAAAACATGTTTTTTGGGGTTGTTCGTCCGCCCTTTAACTTTAAGAGAAAACCGACCCTATAGTCACCTCTATTGGACCTGTGTCCAGGTGTGTGTAACGCATGAAGAGCCATGCTGCTGTCTGGACGCAGAGCTGCCTGAACAAACAAATTGACTTGATGTGTAGGTTATTCAGTATTAACAGCGGGATTCTCAAGAACCAAAAAAAGAACCAACTCCGCGTGCCCCCCTCAAATTTTGACGAATGAACCGGACGTTTTTTTGGCACCAAATTCCGCCGCTTTGACACCCCTAACAGTTAGGGGTGCCAATCGGGGCGATTTTGGCGGCAAAAAAGTGACCGNAACAAACAAATTGACTTGATGTGTAGGTTATTCAGTATTAACAGCGGGATTCTCAAGAACCAAAAAAAGAACCAACTCCGCGTGCCCCCCTCAAATTTTGACGAATGAACCGGACGTTTTTTTGGCACCAAATTCCGCCGCTTTGACACCCCTAACAGTTAGGGGTGCCAATCGGGGCGATTTTGGCGGCAAAAAAGTGACCGGTCTATTCGAGGATTTTGAGAAAAAAAAGGGGGGCACGCGGACTTTTTGGTTCTCAAGTCAGCTCTTGAATCATACCAATCAAAGTATACTTTATCCTCCGTACTTTGTATAAGTAGCTCTGCGTCCAGGCAGCGACGTGGCTCTTCATACGTTGCACACATGTGGACACAAGTCCAATAGAGGACACTGCAAGCTCGGTTTATGCTTAAGTTTATAGGGCGGATGAACAACCCAGAAAAACCTACAAATTTCAGCTGTATGGCCAATGCCCGAGGCCGCCTCTGACTTTCTTGAGAAAGCGAGCTTGCAGTGCACCACCTTGGGAGTTAGACCACACAACACAAAAGACCGAACTGGAATCGCTCAAGTCAACAGCGAGATCTACATGTCTGAAAATGGTCTTCCAAGCGGGTCTCCTGCAGCGCCTGTCAGGGAAGCACAGCAGCAAAAAAACCGTAACCAAAAAAAAAAGAGGCGCGTTTTTGGTGGCGGCAGCAGGCGAGCCGCGAAGAACCTCAGGAAAAACCAAGCCAAGTACGAACAGGCGTCGGGGCAGTCTGTGTACGCCGCCTGCGCAGCGTCAAACACACGGCGTGCGGTCGAAAGGGGCGGTGTTGCCGCCGCACAGAAAGCGCTGACAGAAAAGGAGCATGAGTTGGTCGAAAGTAAACAGCGCGAGGCGGCAAGCACCGCTGAGTGCAGCATGGCTCAGGAGCTCGCGCGCGAGAGCACCGAGGCGCTAAAGGAGGAGAAGGCTAAGAGAGCAGAGGCAGAGCGGTCGCAGCAAGAGGCAGAGCGGAGGAAGCAAGAGGCTGAACGAGACAAGGCGAAGGCGGAGGCGGTGGGCGTAGATGATGGGTGCTTCCTCGCTGCTGCTGTTTTTTTCGCCAGCAGCAGGAGGAGCACTGCTTCCTCCAGCAGGAGGAGTCCGCGCGGTCCCACCGCCCGGCGGCTGTTCGAGTGAGCCACCAGGCATGTTTGCTAGGTTGCGGACGGCGCTAGGGTGCCGCTAGGGTGCCGTGTGCAACCTCCACGGCACGGCGGAACGCGTTCACACACGCTTCGCGCTCGCGGGGGGTCAGGTGTTTTTTGGTTCTGGCGGGGTTCTTCGGAACGTTCGATGTGATTTTTTTGGCTCGAGCGCTTTTCCATCTGGAAGATCCAGGACACTTTTCGAAATTTTTTCCTACAGGAAATTTGACCGATTGGCACCCCTAACAGTGTATCGCAAGTGCTACAATCTCAGATAGTAACACTGTCTACGAGGGGAGGGTCAGCGGACGGTTAATTTGCGATTTAAGTTTCGTACTGGAGTTAGACATTGGAAAGCTGAGATATGCAGGCGTTTCCTGTATTGTGGAAGTGGAGACTTGCAATCCTCAATATGCCGTTAAAAGAAGACCGACCACACACGGAAGAAGGGGTTCGTGTCATCGTTGTTGAATATTATCAACGGGGTACGTTCACATGAGTTTCAACGGCGTTTGACATCGCATAGTACTGCAGGTAGACAAGACTACTTTGAGTATTGAATCGTACCCCGCGGCTCATTTACCACGCCTTAGCTATAATGTGTGTCAAGATAATAAGTGTGTCAACATTACGTGTACCGACCTCTGGTACGTACTACCGTCCGTGGCTTCCTAATACGAGATTGCCGGTGCTGATATACTGCGACAAGCTGCCAGGAACATCGATAGCGGTATATTACCACTAGGTACACCTCGTACAACGCATATGTTGGAAATCTGATTAGAACTGCTGTATTTAGTCTACCAAGTAGACTACGAGCAAATGTACTGACCACCAGTACTATCGAACTCTCCACCCACAAGTTTGAATGAAAACCTCCACACACACACCACTCACAGGATGGATCGAAATATTACTTTGAAGGAGGAGGATATTCCCTATTGCGAGGAGCGGGCAAGGTCCATTCAAGTTTTGGCATAATATGGGAACCTGCAGGGATGCGGGCACGTTGACGAGCGGGAGAGCAGCGTGTGTCAGATGTTATACAGTATGTACAGTAGTGCAGCTACATGAAGTGAAGGCGGCGGAATAACTACATGCTGTACATTCGCGAAATCACTTACCATACACTTGACCAACACTGCCTGGGTGTTGTCAGGGAAGCAAGGACCCACCTTTCGGCCGAAGAATCGCACCCTCTTGATGCGGTATGTATCAACGGCAGACATTTTACGAGGGTCTCCACGGCTACTGGTGTAGCTCAATTACCTGGTCAGTGCTGTTCTGCCTTGCTGCTTGTCATCCGTATGGCGCGCCGTGGGTTCCGCCCTTCGGAAAACACCCCCCAACTTTTCATCCCTACGGACTCCCCAGAGAAGGTGTTGATTTGTGCGAGAGAATTTCCTAGCAGTGCTGAGTGGTGCGGAGGTACGTGGTCTTGGCAAACCATCAGCAAGACGACCAGCCGGAGAAGCGTGCCTTAGGAGTCAATAATGTCGATGTCTGCTGCTTTTGCTGGCTTCGCGAAGCGATACAGCGCCAAGTACATTCAAACTGGAAGGTGATGAGATCGACAAAATATTGTGGAGGCTATCAGTGAGGGGAGGGGCTCTGCTCCATTGTGGAGCTCACGCTAAATCTGGGGATGCTCGGTTCCCGGAGCGATGGCGTTGTACGGGGGTTGCTCCTCCGCCTCGCGCCAATCTCTCTGTGTATGCTGTCTTCAGGTCCTTTTCAGGATTTTTTGCGTCCGCTACTGCTGTCGGTCTCTAATCTACGGTAGCACCTGGCACATTGTGCCGCTTGTCGGTATGATGCACGTGTACCCACAGATCGGTATGCAGCAGTATTGACTGCATCGTCTGTCCCTGTCACTGTCACGCTCTCCCCCCCCCCCCCCCCCCCCCCCCCCCCCCCCCCCCCCCCCCCCCCNCCTTCTCTCTCTCTGTCATGATCGCGAGAACTCCCTTTCCCTTGTCGACTTGAAGTCAAATATGTGTTTCCGATGTGTTGCGTCGTTGCGCCCGTCACGAGTAGATACTCATCTTTTTAAGAATCAGCAGAGTTCTTAGCCTGAATACAACATGTATTTGTACCCGTTCGAGATTTCAACCACGGCAGTTCTTTAACGCCTTTGCCGTGTTTTGCACACACCAAAGCAGTGGGATTTCACTGCCCAGACGGGTTGTATTTTAGCATCTGCTTGTTTGAACAATACAACTGCCTCCTCAGCTTCGCCGTTACAACTTTTCAGCTTACGGGGGCAAAGGTTCTAGGCCTGTCCTCCATCGGCCGTTTTGCTTGTATGACGGAGAATAAGAAGGTGGAATTACTTGAAATTAGTATAGAAATAAAGTTTGTGTATCTAAATCGAAAATAAAACGGCCGATGGAGGACAGGCCTAAAAGGTTCCTGTTCTTTACCTGACCTCTACACGGCTCCACGGCACCCAGATGCCACAGGAGGGTAAGCTACACGGTTGGTGTACACAAGTGTTGGAGCTACAACAGTCAACATCATCAACGGTGCACAATATGATAGAGGTAGCACGTAGTGGAACGTCTACAGCAGTACAGTGTTCGAGTGCATCTTGAGCAAGGTCAGACAGCGCTGGCCTCCCAATAACCGAGGAACCGCGCTGCTGCACGCGAATAAAACACCACACTGCTACAGTGTATGCATACAGCAGTCAGTATATGTACAATCTACCACTTTCGTGTGCACAGTTGTCTTGCAAAATAGAGGCTGTTCTCGGAAGCAGGGAGAGTTATCTCAGCCCCCCCCATTTTATTCGTTCGCCCCCCTCCTCCTGCGTACATATCCATCACTTAATTTTCACTGTGCTTCACGGAGACCGTTGTTGAGCCTAAAAGCAGAAGCTGACGTTCATGGTCCTCACCTTCACGCGAGGTTGGGCGGTCGTTTGCTCGTAACTAAGGTTATGAAGTTGCGGAAAGTTTTATTTGTTTTGGTCATCCCTCAGATTAATGATGTCGATGCACATTGTCACAGCGCTGAATCACCTCGGGGACTACACATTTCATAGGTGGACGTCCCTCAAGGGGAAGGGGGGAGCAAGGCAAGTTGGGCAATCGAACCTCACAGCGAAGGAGTTTGGTGCTTGTCGCTTTCGGTTTTTCGAATTGGGAAATCACACACACATCTTCACCTCCGTCAAACAAACTACCGCTGCCGATTGGAGTGCACGCGAGAGGGTGGTCGGTTGGCCCCCGGGCGATCGCTGGTTTAGACCGAGAGGAGTAGCGGAGAATACATTTTTAATTTCAGTTTTGGGGATGCAATGTGACGTCGGTCCACACAGGAGTTTTTCTCCACCTTGCTTCTGCAGATGCTTGCCTCGCCGACCGTCAAGTCGATTATTTTACGTACACACGAATGTATTGCTTTCCAGAGGGTTAGGCATGTGTGAGAAAAATCCCAGTTGGAGTGACGGCACCGAGATTCGAACCCACGTTCCAAACGCCAGAATGTTGCAAGGAAGCCTACAGATGGCGTCCGCACGTAAGAACCTCTAGTTTCGGCCGAGGCCGGGGTTACTGATCATCCTCTTGTGGGCTACAAATGGCCGCGATATAGGTTTTAGTGTGGGGTTCTTAACCGAGCTCACAAATGGTGCTCAAGTTCTTAGCTTCCGATTTTTTGCGGGTCTCAATTTCTTAACTGCTAACTTCAAAAGTGCGGGCACTATCTGTATCCACTGATCAGTGTTGTCTGACCGAGGATACAGCTCGAAATATCTGATTGTCCGTTGAATAGTCTTCGACACGCCCGTCTCAAGCCGAATTTGATACGTTCAGCGCAGCCCGAGGGAGAAACGTCGCCGCTCAGCGGTTGCGACGGGCGCAACGTCCCTGGGTGGCATAATTTTATGATTTTGGACCGCCGTCACGCGGATCACAAACGCCCCACGGCTAGTAATATTGAGTAATAAGCAGCAGATAGTTCAAGACTTAGCGAAACCCTTGAATCTATGTGTGTGTCTTTATTGTTCGCATCGACCGCGCTAACCGGCAGACCAGTGAAAGGACGTCAGTATCGCCTTTGAAAACACAAAACACTTCTAAATGCCATGAAATGGGACCCCGTGAGGTGTGTGTGTGGGTGTTCGTCCCATCTATTGTGGCGCCTGTTTACAGGCCTTTCTTTCGGCGTATGTACCTGACGTATCAGCCGGCATGCTGACATCGAAGAATCGGTAGCGTTGGTGGGGCTCCAAAGAAGCAACATCCACTCCGCCGCTGTTGTAGCATTCCGCTGTAAATTCTCCAATCATTGGAATCTCAACTCCATTGGGAGATACAACGAAACCAAAGGCGGTTCCTCCGGGAACATTAATTGGGTCGTGCTTTGAAAGAACCACGAAGCAAGAGCTTGTTGCAATGTGCTTCTACAAGGGTGTTGAGCACGAAACTTGCATGCTGATCAGCGTGAACGCTGACAAAGAACAGAGATGAAGTTGGTGATGTAGGCAACCCCTCATCCATTTACACTGGTGTAGCTGCTTTGTGCCCGCTGTGGTCGTCGCTCGACGAGTGTCGAGCGTTCCGCGGAGGTTGTGGCCGGCAAGTGTGCGGGACTTCAAAAGCTTGCACTATGAAACATCGCATCCTGTGGATATTGTATGTTCGTCAACCACGACGCACATGCAGCAGGGCGAATTTGAGAACGTTTTTGCTTTGCACCAGTATCTTGCTGGATGCGGAAAGCTCGATCGTTGCAGGTCTCGTCGGGTGTTGCACCCATGAGACATCGTGCGCAGGCAAATGCTTCTTCCATGTGACCGCACACTGCACATAGCCCTACCACATGAAATGATGAATCTACCGTGCCTTCTCAAGTTACACATCGGCCTGATACTTCTTCATTCTTGGCTCTCCACGCCCCGTTCCTTCCCCTACTGCTGCCCGTCTCCAGCTTTTCACCAGTTCTTCATTTTATGGGAGTCAGTGCGCTGACCCACCTGTCGATCAAGTACGTCGTCGTTGGGCAACACAAAAGCGCGCAAAAGTAAGTTCTGTACTTCCGGAGTGTATTTGTGTGGTTTTCTCCTGTCGCGGGGGGGGGGGG
>CACKRE030003390.1:1612-24876 GCA_902602495.3 Ectocarpus sp. CCAP 1310/34
TGGCAACGACGTTGTAAAACAAGCCAATTCACTTCATGAACTCGACCACCAGGTTACCGGTTTTTTTTTTCCTTCGGTTTTTTTTTTCGGCTGTAACCATAATGGTGGTCGAGTAGATCATGTTGTGCGGGGTGGAGAACCCTCACTCCGCGCAAGGGGGATGATCGCACCACGTTGTGTTAAAATGGTCAAGCACCCTCGAGGCAGTTACACAGTGCTTACAACTGTCTCTGGAAGTGAAAGCACCAGAAAATCAAGTAAATTTTGTCATACGCAGCTGTCATCCGTAGCAAGGAAGTACAAGATGCCGATCACCCTTAGCAGGATGCAGCGCACCCTTCATGCGACTCGCCGAATATCTCACGGCGCTTCGCGCTTGGTGATGTGAGAGCCTGGTCCGGTGAGAACCCGGCGTGCTCCGTCCCGGCTTTGTAGGGATGCGAGGTCAATGGTCTAACGACTACGGCATGCACGACTATGAGTACACCCCCCCCCGTCCCCTCCCAAATGACCCCGATTTTCGATTTGTTGGCCTGTGTCTTGAAATTTTTTCTCGTGTACCCTGACTCTGCCGGAAACAGGTTCATTTTCCCGATGAAAGATATTTTACTTTTATTGCGTCTTTTACGCCAGACAAATGGTTCCCATGATAGTCAGGTCAACTATTTCTTGACGAATTCAAGCAATCAAAATGGATCTATCGAGCGGAAGGCAACTTGTAGTCTAAGTCTGGTGTTGCGAAAAAGAGCTCTCGTCTGTCGTCGCATAGATCGAAGGAGCGAAGAATATTCTGTGCGAACCATGCCTCATGCAGACTTCATCAGCGAGGCAACATGATAGGCTTTCGGATTTGTGTTAGAGGCAGATCGCAAAAATCAATTCGTACCTAATCCGAGAGACGACCAAGACCCCATCTTGTGTGGGGTTAAGGGATAGGGTCACTCTCCCGTGGCTTAGACAAACGGCTGGGCGTCCGAAACTTCGTATCAAAGAGTACAGGGTGCCGTGAGCAGAACTAACCTGAAGGCCATTTCTATGTTTGGAATCATAGACGAATCTTCAGCAGAATATGTGCGGGCATTCGGCCCGAAATCAAGAAAGGTCGAACTCGGGCCGATGGTCAATTTCATGTTTCGTCGTCACCGTCGACACACAGGTTTTCTACATCTAGAACGAGTCACCGCTACAAAGCTGTGTCTCTTTTACCCCCTTTTCATGTTTTTCGTGAAGATTTTGAGCTGATCGATAGTTCTTCACGGCAGCATTCTCAATCGCGGACCTGTTCTGTGTCGCGGCTAGAAGTGAAGAAGGGGGTGCCGCCGTGGGACGCGGGGGTGCTGCGGAGAGCGGAGAGCTTCATGTGAGCTCCGGGCACAAGGACGAAGCGAGAGGCGGCCAACCGACTTCCTCGTGCCTCGATACGGGAAAACAGGGGACTCTTAAACAAAACACACTTGAATCGAGTGACGCCGCCTTCTATGGGAGCATAATGTTGCGAGGAAAGTTAATGTTTTATGGCAACGTTGTGTCGGGAACTTTGGGGAAAAAAAGAAATGTTTACACGCTCACGATGGGGCGAAGAAAGATTTCTTCACGGGACGAAAGGGATGCGGAGGCGTGATCATTTTTCGGTCAGGAAAGACGAAAAGAAGGCACACTCCTTCCACACCGCGAAGAAACCGGATAGAGCGTGGGGGAGAGAGCAATAATTTGAGTAACATTTTTTTTTCCACTCCACACTCACGATACCCCAAGGCACCTAAATAACCTGGTACCATAACGATGCTGGGCAGAGCTACCTCCCTCAGGGTGGCATTGCTGTTGCTGTTGCTTCCTCCTTCGAAAAACTATCGCTGGAAAATCAAAACCATGAGTACACAATCCCCGAAAACTTGAAGCAACCGCTCTCTGACGTGGGTATTTTGTCTTTTGGGGTCATTCAAAAAGCGCTATTTCCTGACGCGCACGATACCCCACGATACCAAACTTGGGCATGAAAGATGTATATGTAGAGCAGGGAGCTACCTCCCGCCGAGTGGCTACGCTATTATTGCTAGTGCTTCCTCCTTCGAAACTAAAAAGTTATCGGTGGAAAACCAAACCCACCCGTGGCGGTCAAAAACACCGAACTTGAACTAACCGCCCGTGGCCGCTGACAATTTCGTGCGTCGACACGAACTAATTTTCCGGCGCGTTCGGCACCTCACGGCGCCAAACGTTGGCATTGCCAACAGCCCATGGCATCACCTCCTTCCGGATACCGTTCATGAGGCAACTCGTTTAGTACTCGTCGAGATATCGGTGAACACGGTGCCTTCCATTCGAAGCTGGAGTGGGAGTCTACGTGTGCGTATAGTGTGTCGTAGGGTGCTTGACTTGGACTATCAGCGGAATTCTCCGCGAAACTAAACTTTTGTTAGACACGTTTGGCGCGAGAAAGGGTCGCAAACGTTTTCTCCAGATCGCGCGAATACTGTTAAAAGAAAAGTTTCCGAACTTTAACTTTTCTCGCAACCTTATGCTCCCACAAACCGGTGTGAGAGGGGGTGGTACACAGGGTGCGATCGATTTTTACATTACACGATCCGTTCTTGACTTTTTTACGCACAGGGGTGCGATTTCACCGATACGTGCGATATCGCCGAAACGTGCGTTCTCTCGCGTCCTTACGGCCAATTAAAGCGTAAAAAACATGCAAGCGGAGGACACTACGGCCGAGAGGAAGGAAGGTGGCAGAACGGGCAGTAGCAAGAAGTATATACTTCTATGTGCCAGGCTGGGTGTGATTGGAGTTGGCAGGAATACCCACCATGCACCTCCCTTCAATGTAGCGCTAAATGCGCCATGAACCAAGTACGCATCCAAACGATTTGACTTCAGTCCATTTCCGTACCAGTACCAGAGACTGCGGTACCCGGGTGAGACAACTACGGGAAAAACCTGCTTCGAGCGCAAGGTCGCGGCGTGCTATCGCTATTGGCCCCGAGACACGTGTTCGAGAGCTGCGACTATTCGTCGCGCAGGGTTTTCGTGATGAGCTCGTCGTCGGGACTCCATGCATTGCAGCGTCAAGAGTGCAAAGAAACGTAGAAGGAAATGTTAATGTTTTCGTTGAACCTTGACGTCTATCCACTAGACCAATCTCACACACGCCCCGCAACCTACCATAATACCGGCCCGCTTACCGAAGGTCCTCGACCGGTAGTTACCGGTTGTTGCGAAACCTATTGTTCTTGTGCGACCCTCTTGCGAGAAAAACGTCCAATCTATTTAGGCAAGCATGGCGAATGGTCAGTAAACTCATGTCCAAAACAAAGTGATTGCCACAGCCCAAAGCAAAATAAAGTACAACGAGTGCATATGCACGACCGCTACCCTGTACACACCATGAGCATCGATAAAGAGAGAAGAAACGATGCAGCCAGGGAGGACACCTCCCGAATGCCGTTCGAGCTCTTTTCCCCGAATGACGTAATACCGATGCAGCACAACCAACCTTAAAGCCTTCGTTGACACCTCGGGCACTTGGCAGCTGGTCATACAAGACTCACACCGGTCGTTGCCCCCAACCACGCCGCTGCGGACGCAACGATCCATTTCAATGATGGTAGCACCCTCCAGGGCATCATGGGTGAACCCCTCCCGCAGAGAGTTGCAAGACACGTCATCCCCATGGGGTCTGCAGGATACCAACAGTAGGCAGGCTGCCACAAAATAGAACGACGCCGAACCAACCGCTGCATTATTTGTTGTCTTCGCATCAAAAACCGTTCCGACATGCCAGTCCAACGCGGGCAGACGTCTTTGATGGTCAAAAGCAGCAAGGGATCAGTAAGTACACATTTTTCATTGTTTTCACATCAAACAACGAAAGACGGTGAACGCAAAAAAACAGAGCAGCATAAAGCAGGCTCGTCAGCCGTCGCTGATACCATGTGTATCAGGCAAAATGAAACGTTCAACGGAAATACAGCAGTCCATCTCTCCCGCTCGGCCCATTATGCCAGACAGCTGAATCAAAGCAGCAGTGTGCGGGGATACCACAACATCGATCGGTCAGAACTCTCCCATGAAAAACGGACCTGCCGTACACTTCCGCGAAACGCATGTATGATCGAATCAAATATTACGACCCCAGGATACCATACGAACGCAACACACCAAGAGCAATGTTACCCACTACCCACACCTTACTGTCGTGCCGGGATACAGCATTGTCCATGTCCATGCTACAGCAGCGGGACAACACCGACGTGTGAAGTACTTCTAAGGCAGCGGTCTCACTTCAACTCAATCGGCCTGATTATCTTTAGCATACGAATTTGTGCCTTCTCATGCATCACAGCAAAGCACGAGAGGTGGAAAGCAAGGCTTCATCTTCTTTCGGCAAATGGGTGGTGTTGAGGAAACACCAGGTTGGGTTCGGGCTTGTCGTGCAACAGCAGAAGTGGCTTCACCTGCTGCAGCAACGAGTTGATGCAGTGGCACACCGCAGTAGCAAGCAGCAAACAACAGCCGTTTGCTGCGATCGCTTAGCCGCCGAAACCGTAGAGGGTGCGGCCCTGGCGCTTGAGGGCGTACACCACGTCCATGGCCGTCACGGTCTTCCGGCGGGCGTGCTCCGTGTAGGTGACAGAGTCGCGGATGACGTTCTCGAGGAACACCTTGAGCACGCCGCGGGTCTCCTCGTAGATGAGTCCCGAGATACGCTTCACACCGCCACGGCGAGCCAGGCGGCGGATGGCGGGCTTGGTGATGCCCTGGATGTTGTCTCGAAGTACCTTACGGTGGCGCTTGGCGCCGCCCTTGCCCAGACCCTTACCGCCCTTTCCGCGTCCAGACATGGTTCAGTTGGTGGGATTGACAGAGGAGGAGCTAAGTGGTTGTGAGGTGTTGTGTGAGGTGTTGTGTGAGGTGCTGGGTGGGGAGCGGGGCAACAGAGAACACGAGTGTGAAGGTCCTGCGTCGTCCGGGCGATCCATGCCTCGAAGAGAAACAGACTGGCGGCGCTGTGATTGGCCGTGAAATATTGTTTGCAGGCTTTACCGGACAGGGTTACGCCGCCTTTTTTACAAAACACATCGTAACGCGCGTGGGTTGGCGATGCCTTGGGAGCATTGCGGTAGCTGGCTGTGGAAGCGGGTATGTGACAAGCAGGCGGATGTCTTCCTTCGAATGATGCAACAACCATCATCAATCATTTGAGGCACGCCGTACGTGTATCTTACGAAGAAGACGCGCAATAGAGAGTTCATCGATATTTGCCCCGCGCCTCAAGCACACGACATCCACGCCACACTCCCCCCTCATCTCTTGCTTTCTCAGCTGATCTTGCAACGAACGACAGACACACACAACTCACCTTTACTATCTAGATCTTCAGTGTCAGTGATCGGCCGCCCAATATAGACCAGTTCCTGGCCTGCGATGTGTTTGGCACGCCAACCACTGGTGATCACCGACTGCCCACACAAGGCAGAGTTCGGTACGCACGCCGAACCTGCCTGGCACCTGGCACCATTATACACCATCGCTCTACAGCTCATGGTGTTGAGCCTCCAGAGTACCACGAGATCCGTGGGAGGAGCTCACCCGAGAAGTACTGATCGTGTGATGCGTTTCGACTGCCTCAATCTCTCTTGAGACCGAATCCAAGGTCTGCGTGCATGCCTAGTACTTACACGATGGAGAGCGTAAGACAGAGTTACACCTTTAGACTAGTCAGCGCTGACTAGTCTGATGGTGTAGCTCTATCTTTCAAAAAGATATACGCTCAGCTCATTAGCACCCGGCTGGATCACTTGGGTCTATGTATGGCTTATTGAGAGCAGGGATCTCCGGGGACGGACCCCTCGCCAGATGCTGATAGTTCCAGGTGCACTTGTTGTAAAGGAAAGTGGTCTAGCCGATATTTGAACTCGTGCGGGTGTCCTTTGTAAGATGGCTTATCCCATTAGGCTTATGGGGTAAGGCTATCTCACAAAGGATACCCGCTAGCCTGGCTGAGATGTCTAATGGGGTAAGCCTTTCCTACAAAGGACACCCGCACGAGTTCAAGTACCGGCTGGATCACTTTTCTTTACAAAATGTGCACCTAGAACTATCAGCGTCTGGCGAGGGGTCCGTCCCCGGAGATCCCTGCTCTCAATAAGCCATACATAGACCCCAAGTGATCCAGCCGGGTGCTAATGAGCTGAGCGTATATCTTTTGTAAGATAGAGTTACACGATTGGACTAGTCAGCGCTGACTAGTCAAAAGGTGCAGCTCTATCTTACAAAGCTAACTTGTCTAGAGGTGTAACTTTATCTTACAGAGAGCTGCTGTTTCAACTTTACAAGAAGACTCCTGCCCCTGGTTCTGTACAGGTGCCGCATGCTACGCGATGCTGCGATCTGCAAGGCACGTGCAGATTCGTCGCTGACAAGGTTGTGTTGAAGAAAGGTAAGGTACTCTCACTTTCCGATACACATGTGAAGTGAGGTAAGGCTCTCACTTCCCGATACACATCTCGCATGAATGAAAGAGAGCCCGGAAAAAGTATGCTATTCCTTGTCGAGCTGGTCCCGGGGGGATCAAAGAAGTCTAATACCCGTACGTATATACAAATAGTGAATGGAAAATTGAGGTCTATGCCACAATCGAGAACATCTTGAATGAACGTGAGGGACGGGTGAATGCCTGACGGTTTCTCACCTCTCAACGTGCAAACATCTTTAACTCTCTTCCTCAATATCACCACGTGTTTATGGCACAGATGCTTACTCCTTCCTGTTCAGGAGGTGGAGTTCGATGGCCGGGGGTACTCGACGGCTGTGACGTCAAACAAGAAGAGTTGTCATTCCAGGTAGCAGTGCTGACAGCCCGTGGTTTCAGCGTCAGCACAAACAACTCAATCCCATGCAAATGCAACCGTCCGTCCGTCCGCTGAGGCGTGGATAGCTATGTGTCGATGCCGCCCTCCTTCATCGACTAAAAGGACCGCTCGCTGTGGGTCCCCACGTCCCCACCCTTCTGCACAGCAGGATGGGGATAAAGACCTGATCAAGATTGACAAAGAGAAGACGGCCGTGATTCCGCGGCATTCACTACCAAAAAGTTGGGAAAGTCGGTCGACCTCAAGATATCATGGCGTGTCTGCTGCATTCTTCCTCCCTGTACATTGTACAAGGCCTGAGTGTGGCGTATGTTTATGATATATTTTCACCGTCAGGCTCCGGGCGGCCGCATCGCCCGTGCCAATACCGCGTCGTTCGACGTCTTTAAACGAAGAGCCTTGTCGTCCGCGCTGGATCGTATCGAACCCTCAGCACAAGAACGCTCCACTCGAGTATACTGCGGTAGGAGCATATTTCAAGATGTAGCTCACGTTCGTTTCTCGAGCCCAAGCAACGAGGGCGGAGGTTGGTGGCACCACCCACCTCTGTCACGATTGTCATGCTCCCGCACGCTTCCAACCACGGTAGCAGAGAGGATATCTCCACGGAGGCGTGGTGTGTTTGAATAAACACATTGCTAGTTTAAGAGAATGAAAACAGGTGCCCTGCTTTTTTTCGTCCTGCTGTGGAAGATTTTCCCGGTCCGTTGATGTTGGCGACAGATTTTCTGGTGACGTTGGATGTCTTCTAGATGAACTGGGAGCGCGTGAACGTGCAGTATCTGGTGTAGACCTCGCGATTGCCACAAGAAAGTCGATGGTATCATCATCGCCATATCATTCAGGGGTGAGCTCAACTACTTCCGACACGATCGTACCTCGTGCGCTTCGTGCGCCTCCGATTCAGTAATATCCAGAGTAGAGCACATCTTATACAAGAGTCGGCATGTATTGTCGAATCACGTAAGGACAGCTGCCGTTCGACGTGCTCTTGCTAAGACTCTCTTACACATCGCATGTATGTGCTTCAGTTGAACACCCCCACAGCAGAAGGCGGCCACCTTACAAAACGGGAGGGATATCCTCGCACTTTCTTCATATCTCAGACACGCGTGATGGGCAAGCCGCAAACGATAGGCAAAGCCGAACCGGAGCGCGTCCACTGCTGACCGTGCATCCTCCACCTTGGGCTGCTTAATGGATCCTGATTTCTTAACGATGAGTGGGAGAGGGTTTCGACGTGATGGGCACGGGCGCTTTCGGGGAAGCGGAAAAGCGGGGACTGGGGTGGTTAGTGCTCGCAACAAAATGTGCTCATGACGTGTTTTTTGCACGGGTACAACCCATGAAGAGCTTACACAAATAGTGGAGAGGCGGGCGGAGTCACTCACATCCATGCTTCACTCACAATGTCAACATCATTCCAATCTAAATAACAAGGGCGTCTTCGGTAAGGTACTACCGAGGCGTACCGGCGGAAGAATACCTCCGGTATACCTGTACCGAGGAGGTTCGGTACGTTCGGTACGATGCCCATACCGATACCGACACGTTCGGTACGTTCGGTACGATGTCCATACCGGTAACGAGATGCTCGGTATGTTCGGTACGATGTCCGTACCGATACCGGCGGTGCCGGTATGACACTCCGTACCGATACCGAGATGCTCGGTACGTTCGGTACGATGTCCATACCGGTACCGAGATGTTCGGTACGTTCGGTACCATGTTCATACCGGTACCGAGCGCACCCGTACCGAGCGTACCGGAACCGGGCTAATCGGGAAGTTGGCACGAACAGGTAGGTGGCTGAAAACACTTTCGACCTACTCAACAACACGGAGACGCCGACGGTCGATGGCCTTACCGCTGGCATGTCCTTGGAGGAGGATTAGGATTCGGATTTAGTCGGATCGATATCGAGAGACATCTGTTCTGATATATACGATATACTAAGTATCTGATATCTGAGCATTTTCTGGGCGCTTGTCGCACGGGGGCCCGCGTTCCTAGTGTCCGTTCGGTACTTGTACTTAGGTTGGACGCAGTATTAAGTTTAAGTTTTAGTTTTAGTTTTCGCTCGCCTAACCCTGTTTTGGTTTTGTTTTCAAATGCCTGTTTCCTGTTTTGATTTTGCAACAGGGCAATTCGCTCTTGAGTTTTAATTTTCGGACAGACCCTTGGAAGTTCAAATCGTTTTTGTCGTTTGCTGCAAATTCAAATTGGCAAATTGGTTTGTTTTGTTGTTTCCGTTTTGTTTTTGTTTGACTCGCGCGCGTAAAAAATATATATAATATATTTCGATATATTGCTTGGTATTTTGCGAGTTTTGCTGTTGTTCTCTCCTGCCTTCGATTTTGCGATTTTCAATGGGGAGAAGCAGTGTTGCGGCCTCCGTACAATCTAAATCTGTATCTAATTCCAGTTGCTATATTTGTATTTGCTATCTACAGGAGTATGATATGTTTGTTTTTGTCGCACTACTGCTGTCGCGCACATACACACATTCACATTCTTCATGGGCAATAGCAATAGATACTGCTGTAGAGCGATGCTCGGTACAAATACCGCCGGTATCACCGGTACGGTACCGGTACGATGCCCATACCGGTACCGAGATGTTCGGTACGTTCGGTACGATGTCCGTACCGNCGGTTTCTTCTCACTACCGGGTCACATGGTTCGGACGGTAAAAACAACGGAACGTGAACATGCCTCGACCGGGAGGTAGGAACCAATTTCACGTATCCGGGGCCATCGGCGATCTGTACAGTCCCGACCTTTCTAGTCGCCTCGTAGGACAGACGGTGAACTTCACAGCAGTCTTGGTCACCGCTTGTGTGCTTTTGGTGCGGACGTCAGATGTGTTGTACTTAAGCGGCATTTCCCTCTTGATTTCTGGGTGGTGTTGAGTAAACACCAGGTGGTTGGTTGCATGCAGGCCTTACAAGGCCAGAGGGCGGAAATGGCACCCTCCGGCATGCTGGGGGTCAAGCTTCGACAAAGGATGCGGTTGGAGCCAAGAGAGAAGGGGACGGGGGCTTTCTCGACCTATCCACATACGTCGCTGTCGCTGGCGCTTAAGCCTTCTTGGGAGCAGCCTTCTTCTTAGGGGTGGAGGGCTTCTTCTTGGTGGTGGTAGGCTTCTTGGCGACCGCCTTCTTCTTAGTCGCAGCAGGCTTCTTGGCGGTGGTGGGCTTCTTCTTGGCAACGGTCTTCTTAGTCGCAGGCTTCTTGGCGGCCGGCTTCTTCTTGGCGACCTTCTTCTTCACGACCTTCTTGACCACTTTCTTCTTTACGACCTTCTTCTTGGGGGCGGGCTTCTTCGCCTCGGGGCTGAGCTTGTAGGAGCTCTTCACCTGCAACACGAGGCAACCACGAAATGTTCAAGAAGCATCGAATTCAGGATTCAGGGGCACCGACTGGTATCGAAACAGCATACACGGATACGTGCATCACGCTGCCAGGAAGCTGAGGAAACACATGAAGATCGGCACAGCAGTAGGACCTCTGTCTGGTCGGAACACATATTCCCCCGTTCGCATTACCTTGCAGTGCAGTTCTTGCCTGGACCCGAAAGGAACCAAACAAAACGACTTGGTGCTAGGTGCCCAACACACAAGACGTGACAAGAACAGGAAAGGCAGGAAAATTTCCCGCTGGAAACCAACATGTCCTACACCAGAAGGGATGGCTGTCTCACCTTGATGAACTTGCCGGACTCGGTGCCCTTCTTGAGAGCGCTCCTCATCTGGTGAGGGGTGAAGTTGAGGCTGGGGTACGTGGCCATGATCTGCTTCTTGAGAGCAGGGAGGGACGAACCTCCTCTCTCCTTGAGAGCCTTGATGGCGTCGAACACCATCTGCCACCACAAGAGACAGCAAGGAAGCGTTACTCAGCTTTCCCCGAAAACAGCGTTTGTTTGTTCGTGTGCTGCTGCTGCTGCTGTAGCGTCGAGTGCTGCAGTCGTTCAAAATAAGCCGTCCTTGCGGGGGAGGCGAGACAAGTACAAGACACACTGCGTGGTCGATCACGACTGTCGGAGGTGTTTTCATTGACGGGAGGATCGCCACGCCGTCCGTGGCGTGGAAGACCAAGGGTTAACCTTCACCATTTCGGAACACCTTGCTTCCCTGCCGGAGCACAACAAGCCTTACAACGTCTGATGGTCCATGGGCGCGGGCACAACAAAGTCACACCGTCTTAGAGCAGCCATCACCAATCGTGAGGCCATCCACTCAAATGCACCCATGATACTGCTGTAGGTGGTCGCACACGGCAGTGTTTCGCGAGACGATCGTTTGCCTGTCTCCCGTTTTACAACTAGTTTCCAGCTGCTTGAAATCCTTCAAATCTTTCAAACGGACATGATCTGCATGAAATTTGGCACAGGGTTGCAATTCCCCTGCTTGACTCACCACGCTGTATGTCGGCTTCGCGGTCGTTGCCATGGTTGCCGCTGTTGGGGCTCGTATACGGAGGTGGACGAAGAGAGCAAGAGACAGAGAATGGGGTGAGGAGAGCAAAGAGATAGAGCTCAGGTTTCCCCAATAACGCCTTTTGTGCCTGTTCGCGGTTCAATCACAGCACCATTTGGCATTCTGGCCAATCGGCACGCGCTACACTTTCAAACTTATCACGCCGCGTTCTCTCGCCCACTGCTGCTCGCCTCTCTCGATCGCTCAACCCCGCCATCGACCACTCTGTCTCTCTCCTCTCTCTTGCCCGCAAACCTTTCCAGCCTTATCACAAGCAACATGGCCCGCACGAAGCAAACTGCACGTAAGTCCACCGGAGGCAAGGCCCCCCGTAAGCAACTGGCGACCAAGGCCGCCCGCAAGTCCGCGCCCGCCACCGGCGGTGTGAAGAAGCCCCACCGCTACAGGCCCGGCACCGTTGCCCTGCGCGAGATCCGTCGCTACCAGAAGTCCACCGAGCTGCTCATCCGCAAGCTCCCCTTCCAGCGCCTGGTCCGCGAGATCGCCCAGGACTTCAAGAGTGACCTTCGCTTCCAGGGCTCCGCTGTGCTCGCCCTGCAGGAGGCTGCCGAGGCGTACCTGGTGGGCCTGTTCGAGGACACCAACCTGTGCGCCATCCACGCCAAGCGCGTGACCATCATGCCCAAGGACATCCAGCTGGCCCGCCGCATCCGCGGCGAGCGCTCTTAAGCGCCCTTGCTTTCCTGGCTAGTACCTGAGGTATTGCCCACGCTTTACCGCACCGTGGGGCCCACCTGCAAAACCTGGTGTTTATTCAACACCACCAAGATCACGAAAAGATAACGTCGCCCCGCATTCGCGTGCCGTTTTCCGGTCTTTCTAGCGGTGCTTGCTTGTGGAGGTGGTCAACGTGATCAGTGGTTCGGGGTATGGTGATCGAATACCGCAGAGCTCTCTGTCGGCGTGAGAAGAAGGGTACTTGTCGGGGTGGTCGGTATGCAATGGAAATTTTAATTGCAACGTTGCAGTATAGCACCCTAAACGACGGTGATAACTGATGATATTTAGAATCCTCCAAACAATAGTCTACATGTGTATCTGCAGATTGTAGCACGCCGCTTCTCCTGACGGGTGATGTGATGAGATTTTCAGTGGAATCACAGCGTTGTATTTTGCTGTCTTCGTTTTATTGGACACGTTTTTCTCGTCAACGGACTGATCTCTAACGGGCAACATGTTGTCCGCTCGTACGCATTTGCGCGCATGTCTAGATGTTCCTGCGCTCCTCCTACATGGCTCCTGCATCACTGATGCGACGACCTATTACGACTTGACTTGGACACATACCGTATAGACGCAAGATAACACACCCCCTGGACCGATTTTCAAAGCTCGATTACTCCACGACGAAGGGGATGCATAAACGAAATGATACATTTTCGGCGCTGTAACTGTTTCTGCAGTTGAGAAATCGAGCTTTGAAAATTGGTCAAGGGGGTGTGTTATCTTGTGTCATATACGGAATCTTGGATGTGCATACGCTCACGCGTGGACGCAACATCCTTCCCGCCACATAGTACGTATAACTATTGCGTACTCCGATGAACACCTAGTAATATTGTACTGACATTTTTTTCGGTAGTTGGCCCATGACCACTTGCAGGCTGCAGGTACTGACTGCGACTGGAACAAATGCTGGCGCTCCGCATCAATCTCTGTTGTCGGCGTAAATTTTGCTGTCTTCGTACTGCTCCCTGCGGATGTCGTGCAGCGACCATGTTCTCTGAACGAATCAGCTGTGGAGTGGCATGGAGAGTCGAGCCTTCCGTTGGCAAACATCAATTGGTACCAAACGTCATTTGTTTGAGAATTTGCCGCATTTATTGCGAGGTACGCGAGGGTCTTGATTCGCAGTTTTGCGACACTGCAGTCGCCTTCGTTTGCCGTCCCTGGTGGCAGAAATCCCGGGATTGCTCGAGCACTCTATTATTTCATAGAGACGAACACCTACAGGCACGTCCGCGCTCTGACTCGACACCGATGTGATGAAAGAAACCGCTACCGCTCGGTAAATCCACGTCTGGCCATCAACCCAACGCATGGCTGCAGCGAAGTATTGATATCTTGTTACAGTGTTGAGAACCGTTATTTCATCTGCGGACAGCGGGAGCACGGAGGTATCCCATGCGATGACAAAGCTTGCAAAGATTAGCTCTACGAGTGTGACGCATTTTGTTTGAACGCTCTGGCGCGCCCTTTCCACGATCTCGGTAGAACTTTTGAGCCCGACGCCATTTGCGTGTCGGGAGCGCCTTGAGGGCTGCTGGGTAAATATATATATATATATATATATTTTTTTTTTTCTCCCATCATTGGATTCTGTCGTCTGCCCTTCTTGCCCCTTTCCTCCACTTCTACCAGCTAGACGACCCAACCGGGGTCACATAGGAGGGGGGGTTGGACCCCCTCCTGCGGTTCCTGCCTGAGATATTTTAATCGCGAGAAGGGTGCAACAATCCCTTCCCTCGCGACTTATGAAGTCGATCAAGTTTACTAACAACGAGCTTTGCAGCGCGTCGCTTCCAACGGAGACCAGGATTACATTAGCGAGAAAAAACTCATCTGTCGGGACTCGAACCCAAGACCTGGCCCTCAGCAGGCTGCGAGGCTACCCACGAGACCACCGGGGCGACCTGCTGGGTATGTATGTATACTCTCTTGGTTCTCCAGTAGGATCACGCATGTTAATTGAGCACGCCTTCCGAGGCATAGGAGAGATGCTCATCGTAGATGGGATAGGTCCACTCCACATGCAGCTCTCAAGATTAGTGGATCCTGCCTACCCCTGAACACCTCGACAGTAACGAAAGCAGCACTAGAGACCGACTTGAGCCGACATCTCAAACGGGCTTCAAAAACCGAATCTCCATTACCTACTCAAGCTCGAACAACCGCAAATGTCACAACATGTTGTACGAGCGCCTCAAGAGAGAAACGTCCCTGTCATCCGCCTTCCATCCTCCTAGAGCTGTTTATACTCGGCAGGTGACGTCTATTTTTATGCACAAATTAGGTTCAGGGTGCACCTCGGGAAGCTACCGGTTTTTTTTTCCCGCTGTGGTGGTTGATCCCAGTACTGGCGGTAAATTACCGCCGAATGTCGGTGGTACCGGGAACTCCCGAAAACGGAATACCGCCTCCTGCCGAAAGTACCGTCATATTGCGTGACCGCGAAGAAATACCACCAAAAAATGTACCGTGAACGGCCTACAAAGAACCGCCATTTTGCAGTACCGGCGAAGAAAGTACCGGCCCGTTGCAGTACCGCAAAAAAATAGAGTCGACGGTCCTCTATAAGCGGTACCCTGAATAGCGGAGTGCCCTGAATAGCGGCACCGAAATTTCTTGTATCACAAGTGAATCTCTCAGTACAATCGCAAATAGGAATAGCGACACTGCCCTGAATAACGGCACCAACACCTCATGTCACTACCTACCGCTATGACGAGCGGCGACTGCACCGCCATACTTCAATACATTTTCCCTGCTGGGCTTGAATGTGTTGCCGTTCTTCGTTTTGATGTTTACTCTGAAGCCCTTCAGTGCCTGTCGCGGTGTTGGGATGTAAATCTGTGTAGGTTGTATCCCTGGCACCCCCCTTGCTGTGTGGAAAACGAGAGCTGATAACCTGTGGGTCGTGGCTAATAACCTGTTGGGATGTAAACCTGTGTAGGTGGTATCTCTGGCACTGGACACTGTGTATGGAACAGTGCAGGTGCAGAGGCTCACAGAGTGATCGTGAAATCACTTGGATATAGGCTGAAACAGAAGATGGTTTGGGTGGGCGCTTAGGTGGCCGAAAGGTAGAGACAGATGAGGAGTGAGCAGGTGGGGGCGAACACCACAGGGGTGAGCCCTCTGGCCTGTCACGGAAAACGTCACACTCGGCTATTGCCAATCAACCGATAATCGGATAGTCCGATGTATCACAATATCCTAGAATATCCTTGTGAATATCTTTAGCTCAATGCACAGATATGGCTATCATTTAACCATTAACCCGGTCACTCAATACAATTAACCGAAGACTATTCCAGTGATAGTACTGGATTCCTATGACTTGACATTATGTGTGGTAGCTTACAGCAGTACCAATACTGACTACGGAACATTGAATATTCCAACACGCGGAAACTCTCACATCTGTATTTTTGACCCCATTTTTTCTGGGCAGATGGAGCACAGCATCTGCCCAGAATATACATGTAGCAGTTGGGACAGCTCGGGCAAAATATTATCTGTTGTGAGCAAGTCTTAGATCCCAAATTGGTGCCTAGATGGTGAAATGGGCTCCAGTCTGCTGGGGTATTTATCGAGCTTGGTCACGGACGGACGTTTATCGGGTTTTCCCCCCCCTCATCCATCATGGTCATTTTTATTGTTTTTGTGCGCCCAACAACATGTACATGCGATCCCTCAGCACAGTTTTTTTCCCAAAAAACGAAGCACGCCTACAGCACCTGGTCGCTCTGCAAAAAAAGAACTATTAATAGCAAGTTGTTTTTCTTCGGTCGGTGTTTCTCGAGATTCCAACGACAGATTTTCGTGTGGGTTGGAAGATGTGTCCCTCCTGGCCCCGTCCGCCCCTCCTGCAAGCTTGGTGCAAAAGCTTGTGTCAGTTTTGTAACGCGTCCGTGTTTTGTATGTCTTCGTATTCCCCCCCGTGCAAAGAACCGAAACGCACCCTCCCTCTGATTAATACCTCCCTACGGAGACATAGGACGGTAGACGACGAAGACGAGAAGTTAAATGTGATTGCGGATCCGAGTGCGAAGACGGGGTTCATGTAGTCGCGGAATGTCAGTAGTACGAAAATGAGAGGGAAGCGTATATGACCGAGCTGGGAAGAAAGGAACGGAGGTACAGGGCGATGTTTGAAGCATGGAATAGAGAGAAGACGGTAGTTGTACTGGGGAATAGGAAGTGGTTTGAGAAGGCGGCAAGTGATATCGGTAGAAGAGATATCGTTAGGATAGATAGACTAGGAACGACATTTTTGAGCCACCTTTGGCAAAGTAGGAAGAAACGATTGGCCATCGGTGATCGGTCCTGTGGGAACAATGCTCCGTCCTCTCAAGGACGCGTGGTCAATGGTCCAACCTCTAGAACTTCTTGCACGCCACACGACAGGAAGGTGCATGTCCACGGTTTCGTTCATGCAAGTCGACGATTTTCCGCCAAAGGCGGTAGTGCCATCGTCTATAACCGGCAGAAGAATCCCACCATATTTGGCAGTACCTGGACCTGCCAAAGGCGGAAACGCCGAAAAACCAAGTACCGGGAACCGCCGAAGAGAGTATCGCCAAATTGAAATAACGCCCCGCCTGTATCCTCCTAAAACAACAGTAGCAGCGAGGTACCCCGATTATGCTGGATAATGTACCGGTGCGTACATGTGAGACAAGACCCCAACACTCGGAAGAGTATTACGACGTGGTATCCCGCCTGTGAAGTTAGATGACCCCACAGAACTAACCCAGGCTGGGCGTTCATTCGTACATTATGGCGGGAAACGAGAAAGCTCAGGTTTAACGTAGATGTGGGGGTGGGGGGATCTCATGAATTTTTTCTTTCATAAGGCAGACCCTTGAGCAAGTACAGCCGAAGCAGGGGAGCTTTTGCACTGGACTTGGAACCAACGGACAGTGATAGATCTGAGCAGTGTCTAGATTCAGCAACAGAGCACAGCAGACCAACATCCGGACAGCAGCGGAGTCAAATACAGCAAAGCGCCGTCTTACGAGGGGTTTTATGGGAGAACGGTCTTTTTAGTTAACAGTCCCGACCAGAGCAGTACTTACTGAAAGAATATTGAAATGAGAGAATCTATCGTATTCCGTGGTGAAAGCAGTAGCCACAGAAGTATATATAAAGCAGACATGGCACTAGACTCCAATGAGGGCAAAGTGCAGATGGAGCTAGCCTCTATCGTCACGAGCCCTAGCATTCATTCTGAACGGGCGAGACAGGTGAGTTGCCCGGGGCAGCAGTCGTGCGGCCGCCGCCGTATTTGAGGTAGCACAACGCTTGTATTAGTATGAACTCGTGGATGTCAATTTAGAAAAGCGAGGTATGCCCAAAATGTCCTGCCATCATCGACGGAGCAGGATAGCTTGGAATAGAGTTTTACATGTAGAGGAAAGGGAGACATGCATGAGAGTCCGGAGAGATTGCCGAGCCGAGGCCGGGCCTGCTGCTTGTTACACATTGCTGCGTCATTCCATTGTTTGGAGGCAAGGGTTTCAATCACTACATGTACAATCTTGAGACACATCCATCATGAGGAGCTCTCAAAAGACGGTATCACGATACACACATTGGGTCATGCGTCGAATTCTACAGTATTGTCACCCATCTAACGAGGAAATCGACCGGAGAAAAGACACTATGCCGACGGATAGTTTGTTTGCGACCAACGTGTATATTCCAAACACGGCCGACGGCAGTCTCGTTAACTGTTATGGATTTACGTCACGCATGGCGTCAACAGACGGCGTTTTTTCTTGCTCAAGTGCTGTGTGCAAAAAAATTACGGCTCAAATATCTTGAAATCTATAAATACCAGCGGCAGAATCGTGGGATATCCCGTGTACGCTCAACATTGCAAGTCGAAAGGTAGCAACGCTTGCTACTGCAAGGGTTCAAACGGGAGTATTCTACGAAGGGATGAACCAATTCGGCAAGTGCGCAAGTATGGACATTCGCCATCAACTATTGTTCGAACCCACCTGCGACGTACATCTCCTGTACGTGATGTGTGCATCGCTCGCTCGCCAACCCGCGCCTCAAGACTCGGCCCCGCTACCGATCGATGCGCCCCGTTTGGGTGAGGCTGCTTTTCCTTTTTGTCATGTTGGTGGTGTTGAGTAAACACCAGGGTGATAAGAGCTCTCATGGAGCAGTAGTGGAGATCAAGGCTCATTCCATCTCTTACGACGAGGTGAACTTGGTGACGGCCTTGGTGCCCTCGGACACGGCGTGCTTTGCGAGCTCCCCGGGGAGCATGAGGCGCACGGCGGTCTGGACCTCGCGCGAGGACAGCGTCGCCTTCTTGTTGTAGCGGGTGAGCTTGCCAGACTCGCCGGCCACGCGCTCGAAGACGTCATTGATGAACGAGTTCATGATGGACATGCCGCGCTTGGAGATACCGGTGTCGGGGTGGACCTGCTTGAGCACCTTGTAGATGTAGGAGGAGTACGACTCGGTCCTCTTGTTGTTCCTCTTTTTGTCGCCGGCCTTCTTGGGCGCCTTAGCGGACTTTTTGGAGGGGGTCTTAGCCATGATGCTGATGAGGTGTTTTGCGAGAGAGAGACTTAAGAGGGCAGAGAGATGATGTGACGGGTTGTGGGCAGGAGGAGAGACCTCGGTCGAGTGCCATGAGACCGTGTCGGAGGCAACGTTGGCGCTGTTCCTTTTCGTCCACCACTTTCCTTTTGGCCAATCATGGAGCTAGATATTGCTTTCCGCCAATCACAGACCCGAACTGTGCGGTAGGAGTGTGGGAGTATCAGTTCTTTGTTTTGAACTTCTGAATTCCTCCGCATAGACCAGGTACCGCCGTAGCCATCCTCACGCGCACCCCGCCACAACTCATGCACACACCTCACTCCCTCTCTTTCTCTCACTCTCTTCTGCCTCCCAACAACAACCATGTCCGGAAAGGGAAAGGGAGGCCGCGGAACGAAGTCGACCACCCGGTCGGCCAAGGCTGGACTGCAGTTCCCTGTGGGCCGTGTCGGCCGCTTCCTCAAAAAGGGCAAGTATGCGTCCCGCGTGGGTTCGGGAGCGCCCGTGTACCTGGCCGCCGTGTTGGAGTACTTAACCGCCGAGGTGCTTGAGCTAGCCGGCAACGCCGCCCGGGATAACAAGAAGGCCCGCATCATCCCCCGCCACATCCAGCTGGCTGTCCGGAACGACGAAGAGCTCAACAAGCTCCTCGGTGAGGTGACCATCGCGTCCGGTGGGGTGCTGCCCAACATCCACGCCGTACTCCTCCCCAAGAAGGTCGTCAAGAAGTGAGCTCCCCTCCTTGAACTTGGGCGGCCTGTTGATCCAACGCGTGGTTCACTTAACTGCGTGCGAACAAAAATCTGGTGTTTACTCAACACCACCCTTTCAAAACTTAAGAAAAACAGAGCCGAACTTGCGGTTTGCCGACCGCCGTTGGCCCCCAAGACCTTGATCGAGTTGCAGTTGGTTTGGATTTGCCGAGTGTACGTGGTGAAAGTTCATCGTGTTAGGAGGAAGACGAGATGTTATTCGTGACTCAGCTTTTCGTTGAAGATGCTATTATTTTAGTATTATAGGATCGCACGGGTCTCATGGGTGGTACGTATCTTGTGTCAGTGTTGTATACATAAGTGTTTTCAACAGACTTCTCGGAAGGGTTTCGGTTTCAATGACCCAGTGGGATCTGTAAGGGTGTGATGAAATCTCGCCCATCCGGTGAATCGCGCCCACAGAACACGCCTACTGCTGCTGTACGAGGGTATGTGATGGAGACGTCATCAAGTGTCTTACCTCATCGGTGTAGGTAGCTTTGCTCGCAGTGTATATATAAGGGTAGACGGACGTATGCGGTTGTGGTTGGCTTTTCGGTAGCGGGTAGTGGTGCGGGTGTGCGGGCCTCGACAACACGCACATGTGGTGAAAGACGCAGCAGGTGCGGGAGTCGCAGAAGTAGCCGTCTTGATTCAGTGGAGTTCAGCAGTTCCATGTGGTGCCATGAACGGCTGCTGAGCAAACAAATAAATGATGTTGCTAAAAGTGGAGCAGCCACGGAGTCTCACCCAGTACAGGTACGTGCTTGCCAGCCGGGTTTTGAACTGTATTCCCCTCCTCGATATGGACTGCTGCCTCCATTGCATTTGCCACGTGTGTACACGTTTTTGTTGGCAGAGCGCGGGAAGGGGGAAAACGCGCACGTGTTAGCACATGGCGCATGTGCGCCGTGTTTACGAAACAAGTGTCCCAATCTCTCTTGACATCTCCTAGGGTAGGTTGCTGCGTTGCCTCTCTGGTGCACCCAAACGCGAGAACGTGAGCGCGACCGATTCTACCCTCCCCCCGTCCCATCCGGGCAATTGATCTCTAGTGCTCTAAAAAACAAAAGTTCGATGCCGGCAACACGTATGAACGATGCACGCCGTCGCATTAAAAAACCCCATGTGTAGCTCGCCGCCTTACAGCCCACCCTCCCCAACACCTTCCTGCAGCAAAGTGCGAACGTCTCCGAGGACTAGGCAAACCCCCACCTTTACCGGTCACAAGCCTGAATATAAACCCACGTCGAATTCCAAAAACATCCCGGTTTAAAAGGTGACATACGTTCGCGTGCAGACTCATGCAGTACTGCGACACAACTTGACTTCAACGAAATTCCCCCCAACCCGTTTAGCCTTCCACACTGCCGCTTGTCCCCGACGAGACTCCGGATGGAGGCTGGCAACAGCTTTTGAAAGGGCAAGGTTGCGCCAACAACAGAGGAATTGGAACACAAAACTGGACGCGTGACGCACCGCGCCATCTCACCGCGTCCCACTCGAGACAAGACTAGAGCGTCCACTTCACGCGACAAGGGAACGGTAGGCAGTCCTCATCTTTATGCGACCGCAACTGTTTGTATCTCCCCGCCCTTCTTCAAAATCACGTGACGGTGCATCCGGGGTGCACACCAAGGAAAACATGGCCGACAAAATGGTACCAGCATGCGCAAGGTAACCGTTTCAAGCAAGGAGCCGACCAAGTCAAGTCGCACAGTCTGCTACGCGAACCGTCGCCACACTCGTACCAATCGCGCACTCATCAAGCAGACTGTCAAGGCGAAACAGCCTCCAAGCAGGGGTTTCATGAGCCCCAATCTATGGCAAATGAAACACAAACTCAAAAGTCGCCCGCCTCAACTCCGAAACTTTCGCAACTTCTGGTAGCAACGGGCCGTTTCGGACGCGGACACAACACACAGTAATAAAGGCTTCAACCCGCCGTACAACGCGGTCATGTATGCCCAGGGCTCGAATGCAACCACGGGGGGTGCGGTACATTCCACTCTCCGCATGACACACAACGGAGTGTACCCAGGCACCGACGAAAAAGGGTCATCATATCTGTTGGGCAGGTTCGGGTGCAGGAGAGAGTGGAGCAGTTGCAGCTACTCCGTTGAGGGATGCGGCCGACAGGACTACAGCGCATCCGTACCATCGCTTGGCTAAGGATCATCTTAGTCTCCCGCCGTCCTGGTCAAACGGCAACAATGCAACACGAGGCGAAAGACGTCAAAAGGAATGACAGAAAACTGAGCAGACGGCAGTAAGCCGTTTCGATTGTACTGCCGAAAAAAGAACGATGAAGGACCGAGAAAACCACTAGAGACAGTCTCCGTGGCTTCCCAGCACTAAGGTTGTGGATAAACGAATGCACGATGCCAACGATATATGTTCGCCGACGGGGTGCCTGAGTTTGATTCCCCATTGCTTGGGGATAGACGAAAACTTCGCAGATGGTCTTTTGGCAAAATGGTGTGTTTGCATTCAAGACCGAAAGGACCTCTATCCAGTGATTGTGTCCTCTCTTTCCCAAATTCGTCAAGTACCACACAACAAACTTCTGCAGTAACTAACCTAATCCCCCACTAACGAACAAAACAAGATTACGAAACGTCCGAGCGTTGAACCCATCACTCGTCAAGCGTATTCTCCTAGTTGATCGAAACAACCAAGACAACTGCTCGCCACAACTAGTATATATGGAGGTGAAAACAAGGCGAAATTTGAAAATGTTCAATGTGGGGTTCCGTTGAAAAATTCAAAAAAATATTCGAACAAAACACTGCACAAATGCAGCACAATTTCGACCTCCTCTTTGTGTGGCCGGCCGCAACCAACAAGTCTGTCATTACACACGGCAGTCATTTGAGACGTATTGGAAATTGTCCCTCACCTCGCCATGTAGGCCTGAAGATCAGCGGGCTGCAGCACGATACAGCCCTCGTTATTCCGCATCATGCTTGGTTCCAGACCCATGTCCGAAAGCAGCTCCATCACTCTTGGCTGTGAACAGGGGGTAGTGGATGGGACATGATAGGAAGGGGGTATGCTGATGAGTTTTGCTCTACATGAAATCGTTCGAACTTTTGACGCATCCCGAACGAAACGAAGCGGGGAACCGCTCCGACTGCTTCACCAGAGTAGTTTCCCTTCGAGTGAAACCGCTCGGCATCAATCTCAATCCTTTGTTTACATCTACCGAGACGGCAAGGCAGCCATTTCGTCGTCAAGCCTTCGACGTGACGCCAGCGCGCAGTACGCTCCCTCTATGCCACGAAGGCCTCCAACATTGACAATAGTTGTCGTATTCAAAAACTGCTTCCGGAGCAACAGGGGGAACGGCTGCACCCCTTACGAATCCGCATCAACACAGCGACAAAAACAGTGGCCCCATCGCCCTCAACGACACCAGCAACAGCTGCGCCAACACAATCGCCACCATCACCATGACCACAACCACCACCACCACCGCTGCTGCTGCTGCTGCTGTACTGCACCTTAATCACCGCTTCCCCGTCCTTGCTGTTGTTCCCCATCCCGGTGATGATTAACAGCTCCTGTGTCGGGTCGTGGAAGGGTCTCGTGGAAGGTTTTCGTGCCATGTCCAGCAGCACCACTCGAACCGCCGCCCTTCAGAACCAATAAACAAAAAATGTGTGGGGGGGGTTAAGCGTGGACCTAAGATGAAGGGTCTCGTACGAGAGCTTTGGTGCCTCGCCCTGCAGCACTCCTCGAACCGCCAATAGCAACAAAACAATGCGAGGGGGGTTGCATGTGGATCAAAGGTACACGTCAAGGGGAGAGGGGGGGGGGGGGGGGGGTGTACTCATAGTCGTGCATGCCGT
>CACKRE030003390.1:29359-61384 GCA_902602495.3 Ectocarpus sp. CCAP 1310/34
ACGGCATGCACGACTATGAGTACCCCCCCCCCCCCCGCCGCCCTGAGACCTACCAGGTATCCAGTATGGATTTTGATAACCCTGAGAGGAAAAAAGAGAGGACTACAGCCTGTCTGTCGACTAAAGTCAGTCGCGTCATCCCTGTCTAGGAATGCGGAGAAGGGTTTCAAACCAAGCTCCACAACCAAACAAAATAAAAAACACCAAACAGGCGCGACAACCACAATGGCGTAGGAAAAATATCCGACCCGATGGTCTTCATGACAAAATATATCGCTCGAAAATAAGTACACAACAAGACGCCCCGACGTCAAGACTTCCTACTCGGGTTGGGACTCGAGAGCGGAGCTCTCTTGCAGTGCCACGCAGCTGCACTGATCGGGGGTCACTACGACGGCAAATTTGGGATCTAACGGGATATCATGTTCCATGAGTACCTGAGGAGGGTGGACGCGTGGTCGTACTCGCCCGCCTTCCGGCAAGCCTCGATGGTCGCCACGTACGCGTTCACCGAGGGAACGAAATCGCTATCCCTGAACGAACGAGGACAAAAACGGGTATGAAGGGGGGGCATTTGGCAGAATCATGGGATAGGGTACAACAGCAGTATTGGCCATCTCACCAGAAACCGTCAAAACAGCACGAGGCTGACTCTCTCAACTGAGGCAAAGGTTACGCTTCAGAGATCGACTGTTGCCTTCTGGAATGTGCTTCGGAGGACTTCGTAAGCGCCGTCGACCTCAGGATGTGCATCTTTCTTTTGCTCGGAAACTCCAGGCTTTCACCCCAAGGAGGCGCCACTTTACACCCCTCTCTGTCACGGGTGGCTCTTGTCACGGGGGAGTTGTAGCGGGCACGTGCTGCAGAGGTGTCGGGGTTACGCCTACTCCTACCACTGCTTCGCTTGGCGCTCTTTTCTTGGGTCCGCTCTCCTGAGATGGCGTGATTTGTAGTCTCAATACAGATTTTGATACGATAAGCTTGTTGAGCAATTTCAAAGTCCTAATCTGGAGGAGAATATCTTCTCTTCCATCATTACTTTGCTTATTTGCTTGATTTCATTCGGTTTTCCCTGCGATACTGATATCAACGTGTGTTGTGTTTTCCTCCTAGGGCAAGCACACGAGGAGGTGCCGCATGGCCTATGCATACAATAAGTTCACACGGGTTGCTGGTGCCGAGACGGGACGACCCCACCACTGACAGGAGAGCGCCCAACTTGAGATGCTCCTCGCCGTGGATCTTTTGGAGCACAACCTTTCTATATTATACAAAATAACAGAGGTCAGCTGCCTACACCATAACCGAGCAGATGGTATCGGAGGGAAAGTGCACCGTCAAATATTCATGTTTGGTTGATTGCGGTTGTATAGCCAAGAATTCCTCGGCCAGTTTCGTTGCTTCGGAGCCCTGGGTGGCCAATGCCAGAAGCATCCGTACATCCTCCAATAGGTCACCCATTTGGTCGGCGAGGGATACCGCCGCGCACCAGCAGCCCCTACTATAAAACGTTTGTCAACCGCTTCTGCCTAAATTCTCTGTCCCTGTCTCTGTCTGTCTGTCTGTCTGTCTGTCTGTCTGTCTGTGTGCCAATTTCTCCGCCCCTCCACCCCTCCACCCCCACCCTCACCGCATGGCCTTGATCAGCTGGACGGACTTATCCCAGTCCCCCCCAACCGCGTACTCCACCGCGGCCTCGTCCTGCTTCTCCGCACCCTTGGGGGCCACCGCGCCCGGCGCCGAATTCCCGTAAAACTCCGCCTTCTTGTTGATTACCCCGCTCTCGTCGGAATCCGCCTTCGCCGACAAGGGGGACACAAGCGCCCTCCCCCGGCCCGCTCTCGACGGCGAAAACGTCGCCCAAAAGCTCGGGAGACCCGCCCCCCTCGTCCCCGCCACTGTTGCCTCCCCCCCCGGCCTCATCGCGGATGAATCTCCCGAGTCTACCCTCGTCGTGAGCGACATCGTCGCAGGCTCGGCGGAGATCCTGCTGACGTGCTGAGGGCCTGCTCTGCCGCTCCTGATGCTGCTGCTGCAGACCCCGCTGGCGATACTGCCACAGCTTCGGCCACGTTGTTGTGAGCGCCAGCGGCAGGAACGGCGACGCGAAGAGGGTTTACAAGAGGCGTTTTGGTCCAGGGAAAACAAAAAACACTACAGAAAACACGAAATTGAAGAAAAGGGGCAGAATGTACCCGCTCCCTTCCTTCACGATTCGCCGGAACCTTGCGTTGTTGCTTTTTTCGAGCCCGTCTTGGGCCATACCCTCCCCACCGCCGATACTCATCGCACAGACCTCGTCACCATGACAACAAATTGCCTCAAGACAGCATCCGTTCTGTGCCACGCAGTTTTACGCTCTTCGAGTTTGCGTCAAACTAGACAAATGCATCGCATCTGAAAGTTAATCTGCTCGCTATCTTTGCTTCTGGTCTAGCGTTTGCACTCTCGGGAGGCACTTTTCACGCAGCTGTTGCACCGTCCTACATTTCCCCGAATAGCCTCGCCGGCCATCAGCCGTGTGACAGATACATGACCGGGCTACCAAATGTTGCTTAAGATAACACACCTCTTGGGCCGAGAGTACAAGCTCGAATTACGGCATGACGACGAGGATGCCGCACTCAAGTGATCCATTTTCGGAAAGCTCTC
The DNA here is from genome assembly GCA_902602495.3 of Ectocarpus sp. CCAP 1310/34. NCBI lineage: Eukaryota > Phaeophyceae > Ectocarpales > Ectocarpaceae > Ectocarpus > Ectocarpus sp. CCAP 1310/34. The sequence goes on from CACKRE030003390.1 coordinate 32,012, forward strand.
GACAAGACGTTCCCATCCCCTACTGTTTTCGGCTGCAGAGTCCTCGAGCTTTGGAAATGGTTCAGGGGGTGTGTTATCTAATGCAACCTATTGTCACCATCTTGACTAGCACACTACTATAATTTTAAACTCAGTGGGACGGTCATGTTCAGCCTGCAACAGCAGTCGCCAACACAGCGATCCGGTTAGCTTTACATGTATGTAAACCAGAAACTCTAGCGCAGCAGGATCGCCCATTACCGATCCCAGTCTACCTGCGTACCGTATGCAAATATACTATATCAACCCCACAACGTGAAAGTACCGCTAGCATACAGGAAACTTGGCTACCTCACCGAACTTTCGTACACAACCTAGTCGAGTGGACCGAATTGGCCAGCACTTGGAAGGATGACAGCGTGTGTGGTACAATGTGCCTGCTGACCACTGCCGTGTAGTATGTATGCACACGTATAGGCTATCATGCATACAACCATGCCATCGACGTTTTTTTCATCCCTGACCCTAACCCTAACCCCGAAGCACGGATTGAATGCTTTATCCCCATGATTGATCAATATTGCTGAGTAGACTACTGACTTTTCAACAGCATGTAGAAGTAGGTCTGTGAGGTGTCGGCAAATTACGTGGTCCAAATGGAACAGCAAGCTGTACAAAAACAGCACAGTTTTTGACAATCCCCGTTTCGCTTCAGTTCAACATGCATACACACCACAGCGAGAGCTACAAAGATGCTCCAGCTCCCGGCAGGGTGGGTGAAAGATGCAGCTGTGGACATAATTATTCATTGTTGCGATGTTGAGGGGATCATCTATTCCAAGATACATCGGCCGCTAAGTTGCCTTCGACAATCACGCAGGTTTCGCCCTGCTGTCAAGGAGACCCCCGACAGCATCCGCGACCGCGAAGCCTCCACGATGCAGCAACAGCAGCAGGCGACTACACCAAGGCGTGTGGTGCATGCACTAAGGAAGCCAGTTCGCCTTGGATCCTAAACCATCTCTCGCTCCGAATGGACGATGGACCCCAACAATATTTTGGGTAGCGGGACCCGCTCGTGGGACCAGGTCGCGGTGCTCAACCGGAGGACAAGGGGCGAGAAACCAAAGCACATGAACCACCAAAACTACCCATCCCCAGGTGCTCCTTCTACTGCCGTGGGCACAGCATGTGCACGCGGTGCGTTCGCTCCGCTGATGCTCTTGCGAGCTATGTACCAGGGGCCAGCAGAGAGAGAGTTGACGTACACACTGATACGACCCTTCAACATGCACCACAAGCATACCTCCCAAAAGCTAGGATTTCAGCCGCACTTCTGTCCAGCGACGTCGAAGCCATGGCATTCCCCACTGTTGAGGCCAGCGCCCCGGCCCATAGCCACCGCATTCCCCGCATGTGCAATATGATTCCTGGAGTGTGTCAGAGGTCAGAGATTGCAAGGTGGGACGAGATACACGAAACCCCCGCACTTTCGGGGGGGGGGCGGGGGGGGGGGCATGACGGAATGAGANCCCCGCACTTTCGGGGGGGGGGCGGGGGGGGGGTCATGACGGAATGAGAGAGAGCGCCACCGAGCCACCGACTCGTGCATAGCAGCAGTACATGTCATGTGATGCGTGATGCAGGACAGCATAGATCAACAATGCCGGTCCACTCATAAGAAACACCCTCATACCACTGAGCCGAGATCAGAACAGCTTGTAAATTTCACGAAAATGGGTTTAAGTTGCTGTTTTTCTCGAGATAAAAATGCGCCAAATACTTGTTGAGAGCCAGCCACTGCGGCGGCACATTTCAACCACAAGGCTCACAGGCTCCTTGTATGCATACAGTCTATCGCTGAGCGAATGAGCATTGGCTTTCACAAACCATCTACTTTTTGGTGTCGTGCCGACAGCCGAGCTTTGTTTCTCGCAGCGTCGTTATATGTATGTTCTAAAAAACGGCTGAATCCTCCTGGGAATCTTATAATTATCACCTGGGGTTCCATGTATGTGTCTGTCTAAGAAGTACACATGTAACCGGTCGCCCCGTTGGTCTAATGGGTAGCCTCGCAGCCTGTTAAGGGCCAGGTCATGGGTTCGAGTCCCGGCAGAGAAAGTTTTTTTCTCACTATAAAAATCCCGGTCTAGGATGAAAGCGACGCGCTGCAAAGCTCGTTTGTTAGTAAACCATAATCGACTTCGTAAGTCGCGAGGGAAGGGATTGCTGTACCCTTCTCGCGATAAAAATACCTCAGGCATGAACCTCAGGAGGGGGTCCAACCCCCCCCTCCTATGTGACCCCGGTTGGGTCGTCTAGCTAGTAGAAGTGGAGGATAGGGGACAGAGGAGCAGACGACAGAGTCCAATGATGGGAGAAAAAAAAAAAATGTAGAGTGCGAATTCCTCCCCTTGCTGTAGGCGACGGCATTATTAGCCGAAGAACTCGAAATATTGTAGAAATGCGGGAAATTCGCGTACCCTAGGCGGTAGTTCCAAGCAGTTTTTGGTTGATGGCCAAGATTTTTGTCTCATTAGGTGACCGTTCGAACTCCGCGTCAGCGAAGGTCGTGGAACATGCTTGCTTCCCCACTCACTGCAAAGCCTTCAACACATCGATCCATCATCCATCCATCCATCCCTTTGGTTGTGGCGTTATTTCGCATGATGAAAAGGTGGCTTTCGGTGGTGTTTGCACATTGTCTAAAACGAATGGAGTTCTCCTTGCCCTGTTGTTTTTGGTTTCCCAAGCAGTGCGCGTGAAAAATCAACCACCCAATCATTGTCGCTCGGTAGGGCATTACAGAGTAGTAGACTACATGTTGTACATGTTGCAAGTCGACCCCCCACCCCCAGTGTCTGCACGAGAGGTCGAGGGGCAATCTCTCGCAACAAAACTACGGTGGCTACCCCAGAGGAAACTCAGGCAGGCACTGCTGTACGCGAAAGAAGCGCAAGCACAGCCCACGGGCGCAATACTAAGCTCGTTGGCAACCAACGTTGTCGGGTGTTTACACCATCATCCTTGATGTGCGATAAAACGTTCACGTATCCATGAAGGAAAGACACGCAGGAAAAGTTTACAATGGGTGCAACTTGGGTCCTTCGTGGAGAAAGAAGCTGCGAGATCACAGCAACCAGGAAAGAAGCTGCGAAAAAATAGCAAACAGAAAAAAATAACAGGCACGGAAATCGCCGGAAGGACTTTTCGGACTACCTACAAATTGTTGTTTTCACATTTAAACCGTTCCGATCTCTCTCTACCCAGTACCTTCGTATGTCCGTACTGATCCAACACTCGACGCGGTCGATTCCCGTGGTCGCAGGCTAACTTACCCTAAAAAAGGTGCACTCAAATATAATGGCCCCGAGGGGCCCGCAAGTCAATAGAAATCAGCGACAGATATTCTGGAGTCCTCCACTCCCTCTACGCGCTATGCAAGATAACAACTGAGACCAGAGGAGTCACCATCACGGGCCGGAGAGAAAGAGGTACACCCTCTTGATTCAATCTTGGTACTTCACAACGCAAGCAGAAACAAGGCCATCCGGCACAGCAAAAGAGAGGGAAAGAGAAAAAGAGAAGAAAATAAAAGGAAACAGTAAGGAAAGAGAAAATNACGCGCTATGCAAGATAACAACTGAGACCAGAGGAGTCACCATCACGGGCCGGAGAGAAAGAGGTACACCCTCTTGATTCAATCTTGGTACTTCACAACGCAAGCAGAAACAAGGCCATCCGGCACAGCAAAAGAGAGGGAAAGAGAAAAAGAGAAGAAAATAAAAGGAAACAGTAAGGAAAGAGAAAATGAAACAAAAAGAGCGAGGACAACATGGACCAGGCCGAAAATAACAAGAAACAAGAGACAGAAAAAGGCACACGGTGGAGAGACCACTAACGACAAGCAAACACGCAAAACATGGCCACCAACCAGCGATACATTGTAATGGTACATCNGATGAACCTCTCAGCTTGCAGCACCGCCGCATGCCAGGGTACTCCTCCCTCCACCTTCGCGGCTTCCGTCCACTGTAACTTCGGTGCCGTGTCTTTCGGTACCGGGATTCCGAGACAACATGGATCGGTTTTCGTAGATCCGTGGTCGGCCCCGAATGCCTTCAGGTCAAGCACACACTTCGGCCAGTTCTGTTCCTGTTCCCCCCTACGTCGCTTCTCCCCGCCTGCCAGGTCGCCGAGCATCAGTTGTTTCGGGAGTCGCCCGTCCGGCTGCCTTGCCAATGCTCCCGCGAACAGTAGGCGTCGTTGTCGGATCGTGGCCTCAACGCTGTGGCATTCGACCCTCTTCAGCGTCTGGGCGTACGAGAGCTGCCGGTACAAATACACCCCGTCGAAGGCGAACGGTGTTTCGCGAAGACCCATCCTCCTGAGACTACAACCAAGGCAACGGGGCGATCTTTGCAACAAGCAGAACACCTACGAGCCCCGGGGCGAACACAGTTTTTTTGTGCACAGCGTTACAGGCCGTATGCAAGTGGCGGGAGGCCTACAAAGAGGAGACTCCACTCATTCCGCTATCAGCGTGCCGTTCCAGGCCAAGGAACACAAACAACGGCTGTTCTCCGATGTCGAACGACGGAAGGGGTGGCGCTTCTAAAAATTCGACTGATTCAGAAGTTGACTTGGAAGTCATCTCCTATTTCGTCTACTGCACACATCCACAGCATCCACCTGCTGGCCTCTACAGGTGCCCATCACGCACGTGCCGTTGGCTTTCATGAAAAAAAGAAGGGCCTCAATCAAAACCACGTTCCCCATGAGACATGATTTCCTATCGTTCGATCAAAATCGCGCTGCGTAAAATGCCTGATGCAGTGACGTGCCGGTACACCCTAGTGCCAGGCATACCACGGCCATACCCGGCGACGTGCCCATTCACGTTTCTGGCGACGACTTTAGACGTAATCGGTTCAAAGGACAAAAGCAGGCAGGCAAGTGATGCGTTACCCGTTTCCACAAATTACCTAAGATATTTCGGCGTATCGAGGACAACGAAACAAGAAAACAAAGCTTGCATCCGACGGCGACGGAAGTCATGGGTTCCTCCGGCGTCTTTCAACTTCGTGACAAGCACTCCTACCTCAACAAAATCGGACATAGAAAAGGCCACAGGCAAAAGTGGAAATACAAAACGTACACTCAAGGGCCTCACAATCGTTCCCCTCCACATAAAAAACATTACCACGACCAGTACACAACTTCCTGCCAGCCGCAGATACCCAGCGCGAATGCTTTCGCACAGAACAGGAAAACAAATTTGACACTTGCAAGTATCTCGCTTCGCAAGCCCCCGGTTCCCAAACATTCTAGAGGCTACCTGACAAATAGACTGGATATCCTGCACGATAACAATCGTAACATGTACGTTACTTGCTACCGCCTCCTCTCGCTAGAAAGACGTCGAAACAATATATATGTCACCCATTCAATCAACACTACTTCTACTGTTGATACTGTTGTGTAGGGCAAGACCAGCGGCCATCTTAAACTTCGAACGAGCACGGCATGTTCGCCTTGTTTCTTAGGGAAGCAATCAACTACCGCCCAGCCGAAGTCGACCCCAGCAGCCACGCGTTGCAGCTATTGTATCGATTGCAAGCTGACGGGAACTGGCTCAAACATGCCCCCGGAAGTCTTCGACGGTACAAGCACTGAAGAAAAGATACCCCGGTTATCTTCCAAGCCCGCCATGCTCAGCACGTTGCAATTTTTCTCCCTCCAGGTTGCTAGCTACTGGAGGGGTTCGGTGGTGCAGGCTGAGCGACATACTCCCCCACATTGCTCGTCGAGGAGGACTGTGAGCCGGCGGCGGTAGCGCCCTTGACGGCGCCCTTGACGAGCGTCGTCACCCCTAGCTTCGTCGGGAAGCGGAAGATGCGCCACCCGTCCAACCCGATCTGGCCCGCCGACCTCGCCGCGTGCTCCGCCTCCGACCCGTACTTGGCTCCCGCGATCCGTCCCATACCATCGCCGGTCGACTCCAGCAGCAGCTTGCCCTGGCCGTCTGCCGCTTCCCAGACTCGGCCGAGCGCCACCGCCCCAGTGACGAGCAAGTCGTGGGCCTCGCGTCTCGTGGAACCCGCGGGAGCGCCTCGCGAGTTCGCCACAATGCTGCTGTTTGCCACGGCGTTTCCGGCCACTGTGGACACCTTGTCGATGACGGCCGCGGCGACGCCGGCGCCCGCGCCGACGACCTGCAATAGGCAGACGGGAATGGAATGTCAACGTGAAATGGTAGCAGTGTGTTTGAGGAATTTGAAGACTTGTCGACCTGGCTACAAGTACAACGCTCGAGTTTTCGCAGGTTGCGCGATATATTGCAGGAGGGAGTGCACGTTCAAGGAAGGCTTGAAACACTGAAATCCGTCTAAAATAGACAGTTTACGAGCACGCCCTAAACGAAGCCATGCCAGTTGAACCAAGAAAAACCCGGGAACCACAACAGCCCGCACCAGCCGGCAAGATGCGCACATGAAAGCTGCCCAAAAGTTGGACATACCGCGGGGAGCGAGCGCGGGAATTTTTCAGAGCCCGGAAAACCCAGAGTCTTCTGTCGTAAAAAAAGTGCCAAGTCACGCGTGTCCCCCAAAAACAAACGGCAAGAGGCGTCCTTACCTTAGTACCAGCATCGCAGTCCAGCCGTCCACCGCGGCCATCACTACTTCGGCTCTAGGCAAGAAGGCTACACACCGTGGGTGGCATGACACAGGATACCACCCCCCTTCGGCCGGTTTTCAAAGCTCGGATACTCCAGATTCAAATGGTGCGTTTTTGGAAAGCTCTCGACGAGACAGTTCCAGCGCGGCACCGCCACTCATCCTACTGTGGAGTTCGAGCATTGAAAATCGGTCCGGGAGGTGTAGTATCTTCGGTCACCTACGGCGGTACAGTAGTACAGTTCTCACCTTGCGCGCCCCGGTCAGCGTGGTGGCTGTCACCGCCCCGCCCAGCTTGACCTTCTTCGCCGGCTGGTCGGCCTGCGCCGCCAGCTTTGCCTCGGTCCGCTCCTTGATGCTCGCGTTCAGCGCCTCGCCCACCCGCATGATCATCGCCGCCCCGGCCACGCCTGCGCTCTCGATCACGCCCTTGACGCCGGTGGCCTTGACACCGGCGGGCGTGACGCCGCGGGGCATCTCTTCTCCCTCGAAGGCCGTGAACCACCGCAGGACGTTCTCCATGCCCTCGACGATCGGGGGCTCCGTGCGCTGGTCCAGCGTGAGCAGGAACTCCTTGCCCGGGATGCACACGCGGTAGACGCCCGGGCCGACGCGCGAGGACCGGGACGTCGACACGAGCGGGACGTTGAGGTTCTCGACGGACAGAAAGCCGAAGAAGCCGGCCTCGGGGTTCTCGTCCAGCCTCCCCTGGATCACGTTCACCCTCCCCGTGGCGGAAACCCCGCCCCCCGCCGACGGGGACTGCTCCGCCAGTGTTCCCACCGCGGTGAGGATGGCCTCGTACGGGACCCCCGCGGGCAGGTCGCCCAGAGGTGGCTGCTTCTCCGATGGCGGCGGCAGCTTGCTCGTCATGGTTGGTCCTTTTGCTGGGATGATGACGGTGCGCGCTTCTCCTGCGAGGGCCTTGTTTTTACCCACGACAGGTAGTGACGAGCAAGCCGAATCGATCGCGTTCGAGCCAAGCAAGTCCGAAGAGGTAACGAAAGGGATGGACAGTTCCTTTGGTCAGTGGAGGGCATCGTGCACGAGCTCTGCCCTGCACGCGAGAGACTTGACAGCGAAACACAGCTACCAATGCTACGGACCATTGTTCGGGTTAGAGGAGGCGTATCCGTCCCGTCAGAATAATCACTACGGACACCCTGCTGTATATGTGGGTACGTGGGTACAGGCAACAGCAGGATCTTATGTACCAGTTGCAAAATATTGGAAAATGAATGTGTGTCTGACAAGTATTCCAAACACAAAAAAAACAAGATTTGGAGCAACACCTGGGGGGCTCCTATTTACTGAAGACAAGACTTCACACCTCCGAGGGATTTTTTCTTGGAAACCTCGGGCTCTCCCGTCGAGTAGATACATGCAGCGTTAGTTTCTTCTTGCTTTTCGCAAAGAAATGCGAACCCCGCGACGTTCTCGAACGGGATTGCGGTGCGTGCGTGGTTCCGGCTTGTAAAAGAAACAGAAGTATTTCTAAAGCGTTCATGTGGCCCTCCAACCTTCTCAGAGTCGATGGGTGCTACTCAGTGCAACGTTGGGCGGTTCACTGAGCGCCCTCAATTCAAAACGGCGTTAAAGGTAACTGCAGTTCAACTGCAAGCACGAGCCAAATGGCGTTCTTTTTTTTTCTCCCATCATTGGACTCTGTCGTCTGCCCCTCTGGCCCCTATCCTCCACTTCTACCAGCTTCTGATGGCTCTAGCGTTTTTGTGACCACGGACCGCGTCTTTGCTAGATTTTGGGATTAGCAACTGCACGAGTTTTATGTGAAGAAAACAACAACAACAACCAGCTAAACGACCCAACCGGGGTCACATAGGAGGGGGGGGTTGGACCCCCTCCTGCTGGCGTATGTACGCCCTGGAAGAACTATCCCGCTGCGCTTGCCGACCTGAAATATGCATGTATGATGCTGTTGTCGACAACATCGGTTATGCACTCACGAGTTCCAACTTCGGTGAACCGATTCACCAATTGGTGGGTCGCCTCGTTTAGGTCGAGAAAAAGCAACAGCAGATAAAATTCACACAAGTCCAGCCCATCATTCAACAGCAATGTAGCCGCGGTGCCAGGCGGATAGAAGCATGACTGATGAAACCCTTTGTTGCGCCCAGACCTACAGTACATGGAGGCGTTCAGCTTTTAGCAGGTGACACATGAACAGCAGAGGGCTATCTAGCTCAGTGCAATTTGCAGCCACTGCCGTTGCTGTTGGCGAGCGCGGGTTGCAGTGGGTCTCGATGGTCCCATGTTCCGATTCCGAGCAAACCACGCAACAACCTTAGGGCAGAGGGCTGAGGGGAATTTCCGAGGAATACGCTGCGGTTTCAATGCAAAGCACAGCTCCATGAGCCCTTATTCGAGAACCCCAAGCGTCATCATGTCTGTTCGGTGCAACAGAGTAGGGACTGCGGTGCACTGCGGCGCGCATATTGATCGTCCAAAATTCTCGAAAAGTTTGCTGATGTATGTCTGTTGCCCAGCTGGCGCTGCCGCAAGGGCTGGGTGCCCACACCAGCCCGACCGTAAAGGGTGGCGGTGAATAAAGGGGACGACGACTGGCGGCCATATGTACCGGCTAATGACAAAACACACAAGCTAAACAGGCATGATATGGTCTCGTTTGGCTCGGCTGCTAGTGGAGGACAGATGTCACTGCTGCTGCTCCATGTAGACGGCAACACAGCAGATGCCCGACGCAACGTGTTGCACATTTGCAATCCCCTTCCTCACCTCTGCTGACCTGGCTTGGTCGCTCTTGACAGTACAGCTGGGCTCGAGGCTCCAAGGACGGAAAGCCAGCTCAGCTTTCTACAACGGTGTTACGAGAAACCTTGTGTTGAAGGCCGTGTTGATGACACCGGAGGTGGGGATATGTTGCACACTTGGCTGCTTGTTCGGTATTCGAAATTCGAACTCCGACTTTCCGACTTGCGGCGAAACTTTGGTTTTCCAGGGGTTCCAGCGCGATCTTACCGGTAAATGGGGGTCGTATGCATACAGATTGAGGAAAAAGAGGGTCAACGGGCGAATGATGTGAGTTTTGAGTTAATGAACTTCGGTGTGTGCGAGAGAGAGGGGGGGGAGAGAGATATGGATCAATTTTCCTGTATTGTCGTTCAGCGCTACAAGCAATGATACTTCACAAGAGCGTGCGCTTCATATGGAGACCGCCGTACGTACGTCGTAGTAGGTTGCATCAAGAAGACAACACACCTCCTGGACCGATTTCGAAGCTCGATTACTCCACGGCCAACAGGATACCTGAGGCAAACCATACATGTTCGAAAAGCTCTCAACGGGACGGTTCCATGTCCGCCAATTTTCGGCACCGTCACATCTTCGTCTGCTGAGTAATCAAGCCTTGAAAATCGGTCCATGGGGTATGATATCTCATGCAACGTACGGTAACACATGTGTGCTACTTTGGGGGGGAGGGGGGGGGGGCTGGTTGTTTGGAGGATCATCCTGCCCGCATGGCCCATCTCACATCCCCATTTTTACTGGGAGCAGCGACTAGTGTATTGAGATATGGCATATGGCAAGCTCAACACGCACGCCAGGCTGAGTGGAGGAGTTGACATGGTTGTTTGGAAAGCAGAAGCATTACGAGGACAAATAATACGCGTTTGACGCCCGTTCAGTATTCTCTGCGGAGGTCCCGGCCAAGGACGGTACTACAGCGGTATCACAGTTAAAAATAACTACGTCGTACATGTAGACGGCAGCGGCAGAAGCATGGCGATCTAGAGCAGTATCTCGCTCCCTGCCATTTGCCCACGACCTCACTTCAGAGGTGGACAAGGACTGCTCCTGGCAGCAGTGAAGGAGGAGCGCGGGGTGCGCGGAAAACGTCGATAAACTGTTCGAACATAAATTCTGGTCACTGGACCAAATCAATGTTGCCGAACACCGCCTCCGGTGAAAGACGAAGCGCAACCGCAGAATCCTTGGCTTAGAGGGAAAAACTGGGAAGCGGGTGCGGTTTTAGCGCAACACCTCCTTCATTGCTAGTCAGGCAGCAGACGCCCCTCTAAGGTCTATACGAAGGTAGCGTGGGAGGTATCACGGCAGTACTATCGGAATCCATCCAATACGCTCGATACTGCCGCCATCGCCAATCGGTAAGAAACAGCCCCCGAGAAGCCTGCAATTATTCCTTCCGCTCCTCGCTCCGACCGACACCCGAGGTCCACATCAGGTCCACGGCTGGTGGATTGCAGCATGTTTGCCCCCAGATTTCCATCTCGTCCAGGTGAAATGATTACGACGGGGCATCCCGCTCGCTCTAGACCGTACTCTAGGGCGCTCCCGCTCCCGCTGTGTCGCGGGACGTTGTCATGCCACGTTTTATGTCGCGGATCATCAACCCGTGATTGTTGCGATTGTGGGAAACCGTCCTCGGCTGGTTCGGTGTGAGCGGCGTTGCCTGAACTGTTTGATGCAGGAGATGCGTCCGTCATCATCTGGTGAGTTGGGGCGGCGGTTGGGACCACCACTCGCAACCCCTGGTTGCTGAACCCGGAGGGGTTGTAGACGACAGCGTCGTAGCCCCCCTCGCAAAGTCGGTCCAACAGCTCATCTTCTCTGTTCCCATCGTATCGTTTACGAGCAACACAGACGGGCACAAGCACGAAGCCATCAGTTCCTTTGCGTACAGCAGCCCGGGGTATTCCCGAAAAACAAACATGACTTGTACATGCACAGACGGAAAATCACTCCTTGCGTGTCATGGCCAATGAGCCCAGCCTCTGCCGATTGTACCCCAACGGTGCGGCCTTAAACCTAGCCCGACATCGCGGCTTCCTTTGCATAAAGCCTATTGGGAGAAGGGCGCAGGAAAAGCGTGTCCGACTGCATGCCAGAGGGTGCTACGCAACAACGTGGAATATTATATAGTTGCACTTAGCATGAACATATGAATAGCTAAATGAAATCGATATAATGCCGACACACTCCGCCGAAACCAACAAGCATGAATTCGTTATCCAAGCGATCACCGTGCGCTGTTTCACATCTCGAGCTAGGCAATGGGTAAAGCACCTTCCAATTCAAGTGTGGGGGAGGTTGACCTAGGCGCGAGCAACCTGTTTGCAATAGAGGCGCTCGCCTACCCGGCACTCTCTGGCCGTTGCCGGGAATAGGTTTGGCTTAACCCTTCGCCTGCTGTATCAGTCGGCTGCTCCCCAGATACCACTTTGTGTGATGCAGGAATTACGCACCGGTTCGAAGTGCAGACAGTCAGCGATAGGTTGAACTCTTGGGCGGCGTCCTCCATTGAACTCGCAACCGCTCCCTTCTCCGAACGAAAACAAGTGAAATTGCACACGATCAGAACAAGTACGAGACAAGGGATGGGACAGGATACGAGACAATGGTTTGGTCGACATGGAGTTGAGGGCGCCACAGGTGGCCATGGGTGAAACGCCTGAGAGGCGTGCGGGAACGACTTTTCGAAACGTTGCGCCGCCCCGAAAACAAATACACACATGGTATCGCAACGGCAGAAGCTCACAGGGATGTTTCACCGGGTCAACCAAGAGTATCGTTGCCGCCTCCAGCGTGTTGGGGCCAGGTGACCAGGCGCGTTCATTTCATTGAGGCGCAGCAAGGCTGAATAATTCAATGCTCGTTCCGGCATAAACTTGTCTGCACTGGAGAAGGGCTTCATGCATGAACAAAACTGCTGGAAAAGAGGGTGGGACACTGCTGTATCCCGAGCGCACGTGACTGTTCTTGACCCTCACTCCGTTCACTCACCCGCGGTTCTCCGGTGCTGGCTAGAGTCCCAGCGATAAAACACGCCGGTCCGTTTAGCACCAGGACGGACCTTCTTGCTCTTGACCCACTTGAGCTCTTTCGCTCTACGGCCTCCAGGTACCCTTTGACAAACGACGTGGACCAGTCATCATCCATGGGGATTTCTTCGTCGCGCTCTCCGGCGAGCCCCTCGACTTTTCCGGGGTGATCAGCCAACGTGAGCCGGGTTTGCGATTCTTGAAACGCAGCCGGGGTGTCTTCTCTCTCGGCTTGGGCATTCCGCCGGGACCCTTAGCATTGCGCGTACAAAAAAGCACAAGATATCGAGGTGTCATAGGGGTCTGTGCACGCGCAAACATGCCCGTGAGGGAGTTCACAACGCACAGATTGCGGTTTTGTAAGACGCAAGTGCTCATGCGTCTTCCAGGTGATCATGGCGGCCTTTCGAGCCCCGAAGTGTCTTAGGATAACATCAATAGTATATTTTCCATGCAAGTGCCCATTTTCTGGGTAGTTGGCCAGTGACCACGGAAGGTGTCCGCGTTAGTTGTGCGGGTGTGGGTGCTACAGTGGAAGGTGCCGAGCAGAGGTTGCAACGGTTGTACCTACTGCGAAGGCAACAACAACAACAATTGAATCATTGCACCTGAGACGGCACGAGCAGGAGGAGGGCTAGGGGTGGTATCGAAGTCTGGATCGCCCAAGTCCCCCACAAAGCCAGATATGTCCTTGTTCAGGTCAGCGATATCGTGGACCCAAAATTCCGCGCTGCCGCGCTCGCCGTCTTCTGGTGCACCCCCCTTGCCCCCCCTTGATGTCGTTGAAGTCGCGATCGATCTGCTGCGTGCGAAACAACAAGTTCCGCCGCGTTTGGCTAACATACTAGTAGTGCTGAACGGTAACCCAATCCAGCGACGTACAGCCCTGTCCGTTAGGACGAGGTGCTTGCAAGCAGCCAGAGTCTTCGCCAACGGCGGTCTCATTGGGGTAAACCGCTGTTTAGTGTGCAGTGCTCTCGGGATGCTATAATATCGGCCTTTTTCCAGCTCTCCGATCTCCGGTTTCGTAGATTTCGTAAATGCTGCGATCCACCGCGCCCCCGAGGCCATCGAGCCATCGAGGCAACAGAGCAAGCCAGCCGCATGTGGGATGAGCTGCGCAACTGGGGCACACGACACCTCCGAAGGATGGAGGCTGATCTTGTCAAAAATCAGGAATGCTGCAGACAGAGGGGGCAGCAACAGCAGGAAGCGGGAACTGAGGTCATGTCTGTGAGTGCCGAGCGATATTTGAATTGGGTACAGCAGTAGGCCATGCAGCTGCAGCCACCGCCTGCTGTATACAGGACACTGTGCGAGGCTACCCTGGCTGTTATTGAGGCAATAGTTGCATGTGCCCTTTGTTTTGTGCTGAGTAGGAGTTGTCACAACGGGCGGCAAGGTTGTCTTTGGGAGCCTTTCCATTCACTGCACTTTCTATGTCACACCGAACAACTGCCGAAGACAAAAAGCCAGCGAAATGCCGAGGAAAACGTTTTCACATCTACGAAAAACGCAGAAATCGCCAGGGCTTGCAGATCGTGCCAGTAATCCGGAGGGCGGTCAGGTATCTACACGCTACTGCATCGAACAAGATTATTGCTACTTGTGTGTACATGGAGCCGAACACGGGTTTTGCACCCTTGGCTTCCACTCAATGCTCGCATGCGAGCTGTATCGAGCTGCACAGCAGTACTTTCACACCCGGAGATGCTGGCATCGCTGTCCCGTTCCTGTCTGGTGGAGGCCGAGGACGTGTGGAGACACGGACCCGTCGGTCCTCCCCCCTCAAGGTTTCAAACAACGATTGCTGCAACTAGTAAGTCAGAACCTCACTGCTGTAGCACGTAATAAATCAAGTCGGCGACGTGTGTTGCGCGATCTCTTGTTGCTTCTACCCCCCCCATTGACCCCTCGGCGGACAACCGCACTACCTCCTCGGCGAATACGACGCGGCAGGTGGCTGAGAGACCACGATTCCTGTACGGTAGATGGCTTACTCGAGTCTGCTCTAGTTGGAGACGATAAGAAGACGAGGCTCGCGGCGGTGGGGACGCTTCTGGCCGTGACTGATTCTCTAGAAAAGGTGGGCACGAATCAGCTGTCTTAATCTCCGGAGTGTGTCCCTCGCCCAAAAGCCGATCCCATGTGAAAATATAGGCACCCATCACTTGCTCGCTTCTGCCGAACACCCTTCTCTTGGCTCGCGAATACTTCGGCAGGGGTTGTGGCCGATCAAGGAGGACGGGCTATCTCCCGCTCGCGGAGCGACTACTAGGCCGGGACCACCATCGTCGGTGAGACAAGTCGCCGCCGCGGCGAGGAGCGCCAGCGACGAGGTACGGGTGCTTAGCGGGCTCGCGGTGTCTCTTGCTGAGCGCTTCGTGCCGCTGCTAACGGCAATCGCCGAAGGCATGCCACCACCACCATCACGCGTACTCCCACCACAACAGCAGAGAAACGCCTCTGGGACAGGGGCGGGGATGGAGGCGGCGACAGCGGCGGCGGGGGCTGGGGATATAGCGCCCTCGCCAACGGCGGCAGTTGCGAAGACCACGGCTGGGACGGCGGCGGCTGCTGCCCGCCCCACTGCCCTTGCCTGCTTCGCTACTGAGTGCGCCCTCGCGCTGACGTCGGCGTGTGCGTTAGTAGCGTCGGCGGTGGCGTCGTCTACCGGCCCGGCGACGCCTGAGGCCGCGGGCGCGACAGGACCTGCAACAACACCGGTGCCCTTATCTGCGGCAGCGACAGCAGCCGGAGGCGGACATACCGACGAGGGCAGCTGCGGCGAGAAGGGGGTGGAGGTGGTACCAGTAGTCGAAGCGGATGAGATCTACCGAGATGGTGGGAGGGGAGAAACCTCTCCGGCGAGACAGGCATCGCCCGCGAGGTCGCGAGGTGGGCCGGTGCGGGCGACGGATGGCAAAGAGGAGGGGGGGAAGAAGGGGGCGGGGGAGGAAGAGAAAGAGCAGACGAGGGCGGCGATTGCGAAGGAGCGGGGGGCGGAAGAGGAGCCGCGCGGCCGATGGCGAGCGTTGAGAGTGCTGTCCGAGCTCTTGCCCTCGTCCACAATCCCCCTCCTTGTTTTGGCGGAAGCGTGGCTCGGCGGGGTGGCAGAGGGGGGTGCGTCTGTTGGCGCAGCCGGCAGTGGAAGCGGCGGTGGCAACGGTGACAGCAAGCCTGGTTCTGGTTCTGATGGACGCGGTCCTGGCGGTGTCCGAGCAGCGTCTCGCGACGGAAACGCCTACAGCGGGGTTTCGGTCCCTTGGGACTGTAGAGGTGGTTGGTCTCGAGCGGGTCGCAGCGCGCGCCTGTCCTTCGGCGGCGTTCGAGGCGCGGTCGCGGGAGAGGGGGGGCGGGGGCTCGCGGCGAAGGCGGTGCGCGATCTAGTCGCGGTTCTCGTGTCGGCGGTGAACGTTGCCAGAAGGTTGGAGGAGCAAGATGCGGAGAGAAAGCGTGTGCTTGAGAGAGACGGGCTGGAAGAAGGTGAGAGCGTGGGCAGGAGTGTTCTATTTGCCATAGCCGCAGCTCTAGCTGCCCCAGGGTTTGAGAGCGCCACATGCCTGGGGTGGTCTATCTTGGTGTGCGGGCAGCAGCTTCGTCAGAGGCCGAAGGAGAAAAGAACGTTTGACTCAAGACTTTATTTGACTTGACTAACGATTGATAGACATGAAGGAGGCGAGAGGGTCCTCGCTCGTCTTGCCTATCGTGCCCAAATTAGCATCCACGTAGCCCCCGGAGGCCCCGTAGATCACTACTCTGCCGAGCATCCCAACACAATCTCAGTCTATCAGCTTTTGCTGCATTCCGCCCTCAGCGCCCCCTTTTTTTTCTGCAGTCAACACAAAGATTGCTTCTGTTGGTACGAAGACTGAGTGCTCGAAACCATGCACGCGCGGCTCCGTTCTAGTAACGCGCAATCTTAGGTTTAGGCGGGAGTTGGGCAGGGCAGACCGTTCACGCCACGTAGAAGCAAAACACAATAATGGTCATGAACTAGGGAAACTGGAGGCGCGCTCTTAGATGCTACAGCAGTTATATATTTCCCCCGCGCATTTTCCCGCTCCGATGCAGCCAACCCGATTCTTCAAGTCACGAATGACCATGGGATCGTGTTGGTGCTGTTTTCGGATTCAACGCCAATGGAATTCCATGAAAGCCGCCTCGCCCATCCTTTCGGTTTGTTTTGTAGGCGAAATCTCATCGCCTAGACACGGACGATATGTTGTACTAGGCGGGATGGTCGAGCACGCAGCTTGGCACCTGGCGAGGACGATGCCGTGGATTTTGAGAAACCGTCGTTGGCCTACAGCGCAGCTAAAAGGCGGAAGCGGCCGGGGTGGGTCGGCGGCAGGAGGCCGGAGGGGAGAGGGCCCCGTGAGATCGGAGCTGCTGGGGTTAGTTCGAGAGCTTCGCGCGTGCGATCCAAGGGTGCTCGAGATGGCCGGCATTGAGGTGAAGCACGTTCGATATGCCCAGACTCTCTGCATTTTTTTGGAGAAACTAGCCCTGCCCCCTCTGCTTAGCAAATCGATGCCTGCCAGAACCTCAAGCTTGTGAATACGTTAGATGTCCGCTTCTCAGCCTGATGACCCGGTGCACGCTGGGGTGTGGTTGCGCCCCCGCCGCTCTTTTGCGCGTTGTCCCCTCTTGAACGTTGTTGTCACTGTATCGGGAATATCCTCGACTGTCACACAACTGTCACACACCGCGTCCAGCAACAACACATTCCAGCTGCAAAGCGTCTTGGTTCTTCGTCGTTGGAAGAAAAGCGCCATGGAAAATGGGCTATTGTCTTTGGTGCCGGCGTGGTCCTGTATCCGACGCTTCCTTCCGCCATCCTTAAGACTCTGTGTCGGTCGCTCTACTTCCTGGCGGGCAGTCGAAGGCAACGACACAGCCCAGCAGACAGCCAGTACACGGACAATCAAGCGCGTGTGTCCACGCGTGCTGCTTGCTGCCAGTAACGTGGCACCCTATCAAGAGCGTGTGTGTGCACGCGTGCTCTGATTGTATATGGCAACCGGTGACCCCCTTTTCCATGTCACGTGCCCCCCCGCCCCTCGACCAATCCACCAGCCGCCCGAGGGTGTAGAGGAGGGGCGGTGGCTTACCCTTCGTAACCTCTGCATCTGCGTCGGTGGGGCAAGGACCAAGGACGTGTTTCGTGCGGGCGTAGTAGGGGGGCGCGCGGATGGGGACGATGGTGGTGGTGACGGGGAGGGTGGCGATGACTTGGTGGGAGCTTTGCAGGAGGCTTTGATCCGTGCGCTTTGCGGTTCCAAGCCCGAGGCACAGGTATCGGCTTTGTTGCTTCACGTTTTTTTTTTTGCTGCTGCTGCGCTGCTGCTGTCAAGTTGTGTTTGTCTTGGATGCTAATTGTAACTGGTTTGGTTGCTCATTTGGAGACGGCGGGGGAACCCCACAGGCGTCCCCTCAAGTCCAGAGCCAATCAACCCCCGAGCTCTGGGACCCCCCTTCTTGTGTCTAAACTCCAACGTATCCTCTGAAGTTGCAAGTTTCAAGGTGCTCGTAATGGAAATTGCTTGTTGCGCTTGCAAAATTTTGGGAAAGACAACGGACCCTGGATTCATTCTCGTCGA
This sequence comes from Ectocarpus sp. CCAP 1310/34, assembly GCA_902602495.3. Classification (NCBI taxonomy): domain Eukaryota; class Phaeophyceae; order Ectocarpales; family Ectocarpaceae; genus Ectocarpus; species Ectocarpus sp. CCAP 1310/34. The sequence goes on from CACKRE030003390.1 coordinate 50,090, forward strand.
AGAACATGGGCGCGTAGGTTCCTGTTAATGTGAAGAGAACAAGAAAAGAAACGGGCGTAGGTTCAGGCTCTATTTTACACAGCTACAACACTTGTCATCTTGGTCCTCCTCCCCCGTTCCTGGAGGGGGTTTGGCTCTTGCGCAGACGATTATGTCGTGCCTTCTCCCTCCTCTCGTCGCGCCAAAATAGCTGAAATCATCATGGTCATTTCCACACGCACCCTCCACCCCCCCGATCCGCCCCTGTTCTCCAACTCCGTTGACCCTGTTCTCACCGTCTCAACAGAAGCTTGCTTCGTCGGCTCTGGTATGGGTCATGTCTACAGCGTTGGAGGAGACCAAGGACAGATCCGGCTCGGTGGGGCCCACGAAGGACCGCCTTGATGTCGGCCCGCTGTTGGGGCTGTTGGGCCAAGCGGGGGAGGGGGGTGGCGATAGCGGTGCTTCGGATGCGGTGTGCTTGGTACTGACGGGATTAGCGGTGAACTACCCCTTGCTCGTCGTGCCGAAGGTGGGAGGGTGTGGTCCGCGGGCAGCAAGGACGGGAGGCTGTCCTTGCCGTTGTAACCGTTTTCTTACGAGCGTCCCTCAAGTCTGCTGGAAATACAACTGGCGCCGAAAACGAGAAAAATGTTTCTCTTGTTGCCCTTCTGATCTCGTCACCCTCCTTTTGTCTTCGTTGCCCCACGCTTGGCTTGTGACCACGACCTCGATTTGTGGGTGATGGTTGACCTGCATGCACGCCTTAGCAGACGAGGTCTAATTGTTTCAGATGTTTCCAACCACTCGAACAACTCAACGACCTCAAGATCGATTTGCTTCGGATGGTTCGACGTCACAAACCATTGCACATACTGTATTCCACATTTCTTGCGCTCATCATCGGTACCGCCTACCTTCGTGACCGAAACAGGTGCTGCGAGCTGCTACTGGAGACCCAGGCGCAGCAGCGGATACTTCCCCCGGGGATGTATCCGTAGCGTCCCCTGGTTGGTCCGCAGCTGCTCGGTTGCGGCTCACCGTGATTCTCGCAGGTATGGCAGTACTGCGGTCTACGTTGAGGCATCCCCCCCGCCCGTTTGCTTATACTTTTTTGCATGCTGTACGTTAATTGTCGGCGAGAAATAAGGAAGGTTCCGCCAGCTTGTTCTTGGCGTGACTCGCGACTTCTCTCGTGCGATTGGTTTCTCACGTCGCTCGCTGCTCTCTCCTTCGTATCTGCCCGTGCGGCCGCGCCAGAGGCCCTCCGTTGCACAGATGGCGGTCGCCTCCAGGATATACCTTTTCCCGTCCGCGACGAACATGGTGGCCTTTCTCCGTTCGACGGCGTGGGAGAATACCTCATCCAATGGTGAGCAGATCCATGAAACTGCCCCCCCCCACCCCCACCCCCGCGAAAAAGCAGCCAAAGGAACTGGGGCGGACCGATGCTAATTCACACCCTTTTCTTCTTCAAGACTTGAAATCGTTTGAGTGTAAAGGCCTGGACCATTTGGTACTATAATCTCACGAAGGAAAAAAGGGTGACAGATAGTTACGAGGCACAGAATGCCCTCGTTGTGCTGCAGGCCCACTCTCGCATGTGTCTGAGTACTAGCCATCGATGCATCCGGCCTCTGGTCATCTTCAGACACAACAACAGTACCTGTGTTCCCCAGCCGCGCCGGGAACGAAGACCTTGACCTTCATGCATGATGATGCACAAGGCGTTCCTTCCTCGGTTGGGTGAAGTCAGCTCAATAATAAAATAGGTTGTGACAGAACCTGAGACTGATTTGCTCTACGCTCACGAAGTCCCAGGCCTTCCCTTCTTGGCGGTGACCTCCCGTGACCAAACTAGAGAATGTGACCTTGAGGTTTATTTTCTCTGTGGATGATGTCGAATCTCACTTGGCATTCCACGGTGGCAGGCGACGGTTGACAGCATGCCAAGTTTTTTGCCAAATGCCCACAAAGCAAGGGATACACCAAGCACGTTTTCATGGTGAGAAAAGAGTCTATCTCGGTTGAGACTGGAGATGGACACCCATGACGAGAACACCCTTCCTTCGCGTTCTTCGCAACCTAGCAACCAACAATTTTCACTGTCAGGAGGAGTTCACTAAACTTGAGATTTTCAAAAGCCGGTTTTTGGTTTCGGTTTTTCGGCTTCGGTTTTTCGGTTCGATACTCGTGGTTCCACTCTCCTCGACATGTTGCTTTTGACGGCCATACGACTTGCTCACAATCTCACTCCATCCTCACCCGTCTACGCTACTGTACCCCTCTACCCTGCTGTACCCCGCTATCCTCTACCCTGAACCCTACGCAGTCTCGGCAGCGACGACTTGCGGCAGCGTAACATAGCGTCCGAAGGCCTCGTTTCCTTGGACCCGGGGTGGGCGGTCCCCAGGCTGTGCCGGTGGCTGTCGGGGCGGGAGGCGGGGGAGGAAGGCACCACCGGACGGCGGCAAGACGGCGGCGGCGACGGAGTCTACGACGGCATCGGAGGGTCTGGATGGGGATCACGCGGAAGGTGAGGTGTACACGAAAGCACCCACGCATCTGCGGTGGGGCATCAATCCGCGTGGACACGTATTTCTGAAAGGGCCAGCTGAAATGCAGACGAAGCCCTGTATTTTGGAACCAATCTGTCTTTTTCGATAGCCGAAGGCCAGTTGCTGTCTTTTGCATTAACCGAACCGCGGTTGCACCTCCGAACCCTTTCTCACGACAGCCACCTTAACCCTATCCCCGTCGTTAGCCCTCTTCCGCCCCCATGCAGCTCTGAACCATATCTCGGACAGCGCAAATAACGATATCAGGGGGCTGGTAACCACAGTCTTGTCTTCTTGAAATGGGTCCCATTTGTTAGCGACAACACAAAGGCAGCATTCGCTGGTGAACCGGTCTTGTCTATTTTCCAGGGGTCTCGTCGATTCCCGTGTTCACAGGAAGCTGTGTGCGACACGGTCCCCCCCCCCGCTGCGCCACATTCTGTTAACATTTCTTCTTGATGACTTTTCCCATAGCCGGAAGGTACTCCTTCTGAGCCTCCCGTTCTCTCTCCCCCCCGTCCTATATTTACCGTATCGCGGTTACCGTTCTCTCCCTCCCGGCCCCTCGCCCTTGCGATAGATCCGCCGCCCTTCAGGCCCTTGGAAACCTTATCGTGCACGGACGCGACCCACCGGATGCCCTCTCCGCCTTGCTGGACTCCCTCCGAAACGAGCCGCCTCCCAAAGCTATTGGAAACCTTGCCGAAGTCGGTGGGGGAGGAGGCAGCGACAGCGGTGTTGGTGGCAGCGATGACAGGAAGTCGAAAGGTTTGGTGGGCCGCGTGATGGGGTCGCTGCCCCTCTGGGCCCGTAGGCTGAAGCACCGCTCGGATGCCGTCCATGAGCAGGAGGACGAATCTTTCGTTGTCTCGAGGCAAGCCGGCCGTAATCCTGCCGGTGGTCCTTCGGGAGTGGTTGTCGCTGCTGCGGAGGAGGACCAGGAGGACGAGGAGGACGAGGAAGCCGACAAAACACTGACTGCGGCGGTGGAAGTCGCTTCGCCAACCCTGTACGGCGAGTGCCTGGAGGCCGCGGCGATCAAGGCCCTAGCGGCGCCCGGGGAGCCTTTGCCGGTGCGCTTCTTCGCCGCCCTTGCTGCTGCTACTAGTGCTAGGGGTGGCTGTGTTGACGACGCCACCTGCGCTGATGACAAGGTCGATGGTAGAACCAGCGCGGCTGCCGCTTCAGTGGTTCCAACAGGTGCCGAGGACATTTCAACGGTCACGTTGTCCCCAACGGATACGTCAGCTGACACGGAAACATGGCCATCGACACCTGTTATTTGCACGGGGGAGGAACATCAGTCGGGGTTGCTCAGCGCGGAGAGTGTAGCACCGGGGGCAGGAACGGCCGTGGGGGGCGAGGCGAGGGCAGGAAAAAGACGGAGAAGGAGTGAGGGGTGCTCCAGGAGGAGGAGGAGCACCCTTGCGGGGGTGCTGCAGCTCGTTCGCGGGAGGATGACCGGCCAAGCGCGTTTGTCGGAAGACCTTCTGGGAGACGAGGTGACGCTAGTGGTGGTTCGTACTAGCTGCTGTAGGATGCGCGTAGTGTTAGCGTTAATCTCTGTCGGGGGGAGGGGAGACTCGCACACTCCAGAGCCTCTTGTTGGGTCTGCTGGCGGCTGTCCTTGAGGGACTGGCTCTGGGTCGCGTTGGCACGTCGTTCCTCCCGGCACAACGAGCTTGTGAGAAGCGATACGTACAAGTATCGGGGAACGGGGAGGACGGGTTAGTTGCTCTCCTTGTCAACAGTCTGCAGGGCAGTCGGGCGTGGTTCACGATAGAGTTGCTTGGTCGCCAACGCTGCTTTCAAAGCAAGCCAAATTGGTTTCTCGAGACAATACATTTATGTGGGTATGTTTCCCTCACTTCGCTCTCGCACGCTGCCCTCGATTTCTCCGAAACTTTGTCCCCGACCCCCTTGGCAGAGTCAGGAGGCCTCCGAGACGGTGAGGGCGCTCCTGTTCTGCCGCCTCACCCCGCTGCTCATCCTCAACGCGCTGCCCCCGGTCGCCCTGCTGTCGGAGGACCAGCAGGAGCAGACAATGTCCATGGAGTTCTCCAAAGAAGATTTTCATGTTTCTGGAGTAGGGTCCCGTCGCCAGGGGTCTCCAGTCGCTGGCGGGAGTGAACCGACAGAAGGGGGCCCTCGTTCGTGTGGGTTGGGGGCGTGTCTGGAGGAAATACGGGCCCTCCTTCTGGAGAGGACGGAGCAGCTGTACGAGTTTGACCAGGTTTGACCTATTTGTGGATTTCGGCAGATCTCACCCCGTCCGTCAGAGGGGTTCCGGCAAATATCTCTGTCGGTTTTCCACGACATGAGGAGGACAAGAAGGGTTGTGGGGGTTGTGGAAAGCACACTGTATGACCAATGTTTTGAGGGTGTCTCCGCGTGGGGAAAGGAAGCCAGTGCCGAACATGACTATGGGTACAGCTTTCGCAAAGGCCGTGTTGGAATGCTTTGGACTGTTTCCGGGAAATTGTCGGCCTTCGGCACCAGAGTCGTTCGCTACTGGGAGGAGGGGTCTGCATGTCGTCGTGCGTGTATTGCTACTACTTGCTGCGCTTCTCGCCAATGGTTTAACACGGCCTGATTGCAATCGAACCTATCATTAACTCCGTCGCAACGATATCCACCGCCTGTTCGTGTGCGTCTTGTGAATCTCCCACTTTCGTTCATCGAAAAAATCGAAAACACCTTTTTATCGCGGGGCGTGTTCGCGATTTCGACGAAGGCAATGCCCAGCACGAGAAGTCCAACATCAAATGGGCGAAAACCGATGAATTAGTCACGTCATACCCCGCCAACCGTACCCTTGGGTCCAACATGCTGCTCGTTGGGTCCAACGTGGTGCCCCGCTGTGCCACGGTCCATTCGACTAGCCCCGAATTTCTCGATTTTTTGCACAAAGGGGGCTCGCTCCCTTCCACCCCGAGGTGTCCAGCCGAAAATATTTGTTCGAGTCAATTTCCGGGTTCGGAAGCTCCCCCTGAGATATCCCTCTGTGCATACTTTAGAACAATTTCCACTCAACGTACGGCGACAAGCGGCTCTCACTTTACCCCTGCCTGGCAGTAGTAGCGACGAACTACTTTTCGCCCAGGAGGATATTGTCACAACAACCCTACCGTCGGCCGTCTGTCCCCCCCGCAGATCCAAAGAATGTCCGCGGAAGTCTCCGGGATTCTTCCTCCTCGCCTCGTCCTTCCCGGTGTTGTGTCGAGAATATTCCGCTTCTGCGAGTCGGTGGAGGGGTCGTCGTCGGAGGATCCTGGTGCTGAACACCAAGGGGACGATAGTGTCGAGTCCCGGGGTACCCTCGCTTCGGTGAGAGATTGCGAGTGGAATGGTTGCTGCTGCTACTGCTGCCGTGGCTGTGGCTGCTAAATGGTAAAGTTTCCAGGGGGAGTTGCTTCGATTCGCCAGGTGTTGGTGGTGGGGGTGCTGTGGGGGGTCGGTGTTGTCCTTGTCGTCGGTGTTGTCGGTGTCAGTGGAGGTGTTGCTGATATTCGTTGTCGATTTATTTTCTCGGCAAAACGAGTTGCGTCCATGCTGACACGTTTTTTTTGTTTGCCCTCTCCGTTTGATGGCAGAGGGCGCTCTTCACAGCTTGCCACGCGGCCACGAGCCACGGGGCTTCGGTGGGGTCTTGGCTGGCACCGCTTCTTTCGGCCATAATCCGAGTCGCGCTGCTCCCGGTGACATCGTGAGTTGTATTGGTGAAATGAAGTGTTGTCGTCGTCGTCGTCGTCGTCGTCGTCGTTGTTGTTGTCGTGAGCGTGGCGGTAAGCGGTTTGAACCAGTAGCATTCCCCTATTGAACAAACAACACTTCGTCACACCGTGCTTGTCTTGGACTTGGCGCCTGTTTTTTTGCAGGGACGCGGCCGACGACGTGGCACACGTTCAGAAAGCAGCGATGAACTGCCTTGCGGTTCTCCTCCAGTCCTCGGCGCAAGCAACCGCCACCACCAGCGCGACACTTGATCTCGCTTCCAAGGCCTTCGAATGGGAGATCGCTAGTTCTGTCGTCCCAGAAACGGACATGGTCTCGTCAGCCGCCATCCCATCTGGGATTTTTCCTCCCATGGGGATTCGAGACGTTCCCGAGTTTGTAGGGAGCGTGGCGATCTGGGGCGTGCTGCCCGAACGATTCAGCGGTGGGGATGAAGGGTCTTGGCTTGACAAGTCATTGAAGGAGGCCTTCCGACGAGAGGGGGCACAGAAAAACGGAGAAGAAATGGGGGCGGAAGGGGGGAGTGATGAGGGTGGCACTGGCGGCGGACGGGTTCCGGCATTTCCGGCACAGGTGCGCATACGTCTACCACTCCGTTAGGTGCCTGGTGGCCCAAGCCTTGTCTTTCGGTTGGTGCGTTGGTCCTTCATGGCTTACGTGGAGGCTTTGGCTTGCCGGTAGGGTGCGCGGGAGGGGCATGGAGGATGGTGTTGGTTACCGCATTTGATAAGTCCCCTACCGGCGCGGGATTGTGTTCAGATTTCATGAACGACCCACCTACGCTTTGAGTCGTAGACGCCCGAAATTGTCCATCTTCGTTCAAGGACAAGATTTTTTAACCATCTCGTCAACGCCGCCTTGTCATTCAGACCATGGTTCTCCGAGGTTTCGCAACCTCGGCCATGACAATCTTTCCAGTTCTCACCCCCCGACCGCAATACCTCTTGAAATGACGACCTCATGGCAGCTGCGCATGTGCTTCGCGAATTCCGTGGTCACGGTGGCGAGGCGGTGCCCGCCGGAGTTCCTGCCGGCTCTTTGCAGCCGCGGGAATCTTCTGGGAACGCTGCTGACGGGGGCGTCTCGTGGCAGCGGCCTGCTTCGGGCGGCTTGCCTACAGGTTAGCGCGCGCGGGGCGGGAAATGGGGGTTTCGCGTGCCACAAAGGATACATGCTCATGGGTGGCAATTGTGTTGTTCGTTCCCGGAACATCCTGCCGCTGGCTAAACTACGACCGCGAGAACATTCTTCGCGAGCGTCATCACAGCCACAGATTCGAGCACAACATCCATCGTTGCCGAGCAAGTTCTTGCTTTCAGAATATTTGTATTCTAGACAACGTAGTCTGCAACAATCATGTCACCGCCGTGCCACCTGTGGTAGGGGTGGGCGGCGATGTTTGTCGGTTTGCCTCTGCCGGACGATATCTCGGAGCGGAGCAAGCTTTCCCCGTTCACGTATCTGCTACGGGCACAAACCGGTGATGCAGTAGTCATTCACCGTCGCTGACGACGGCAATCACTGAAAAGTGGGATATGTAGGCGTCATTGCTTGATTCCGTGTAACGAACGTGAACGGCTCGAACTCAACGTTAACGGTAGGGTTACATACAGGGTTGGGTGGATCGCAGCATGAGGGTGTCGGAAAGGCCATCTCTTGAGCGTTCCTCGATCGGAAGCGAATCGAAAACATGGCGGGCTTTCCTCTCGAGACAAGTGCGACGCGCTCGCGTACCTGCATGGGGAACAAGGAAACATTGTCGAGCTGGGCTCAACAGGTCGCTCGGACGTCTTTTTTTGTGGCATCCCTTGTTGAGAGTATTCGCCTCTCATCCCCCCTTCGCCTATGCCCTCCTGTGTACAAGTAGTTCTCCGCCACAATATTTCTCTAAACCGACCCCTGGGTATTCGGGTGTCCTCATGCCCCCGCCTTGATCGTGTGTTCCCCGGCACACGTTTGCGTCAGGCCTTGTTCGCGCTCGTGTACCGGACAAAGAACGTGTTTGAAGGCGGCGCCATCAGCGGCAGCGGCAGCCGGGGCGGCGCGAGCTGCACGTGCGATGACGTCATGCAAGTGGCGTGCGATGCGCTCGGAAAGGATCAGCACCCGGAGGTATGTGACAGCGGGCCAGCCAGCGCGGAAGCACGGAAAGCGCCCTGGGTGCAGTGGCTACATCGAAGCGCCGCGTTTTTGACGACTTTCATTGGTCCGTTTAACACAGTTCCTTGCTCAGGTGCCATTTGGTCTGTCTTCGTCCGCCTCTGCTGCGACTACCCGAGGTAACCCGAACGTTTCTCGCTCCTGAAACACGTGTACAGGGTCGTGCACAAGTCCCTGCTCTCCGCCCCCTCCCCCCGCCTGCGCCCAGTCATCCTAGCCACCAACGCGTTGGATTCATATCTACCCGACTACTGCTTGAAAAAACAGGTCCGCGTGTCAGGGCTGAAGCTCCTTCTTGGTGTAGTGGCCGCTGGAGCTTCCCCGAGCGCTGCGGCGGCAAAAGCTTCACCGGTCCCATCACGGGACCCCCACGAACAACCCCCCAACTTCATCTCCGATGTTGGTGCTAGCGGGAATGATAGAGGTATCACCGAAATTCGCGGTGGTGGTGGTCCCGATCGTGGTGTTGATGATGGCGTTGGTGGTGACGGCCGTGTTCGGGGTGATGGGGGTGATGGGCGTGTCGGTGCTGGCGTCAATGAGGCCGCCTCTGCAGGAATTCCGAGCGGGACCGAGAGCGCGATGAACTTGAGCGGTTCAAGGCAGAGAGGGACCGCAGGGATACGGGAAGCGAAAGCCTTGATGATGCCAGACCGGCAGAGCGACAAAAGTACTGGTACCCTCGCCACCGCCGCCGGCGCCGGCGCCTCCACCGGAAGAAGCGTCTTATCGCCAGCGGTGATGTCGAGAGCGAAACGCCTGCTGATAGGGCTTTCGAACATCGACGAAAGCGCAGAGGCTAGGAAACTGGCGTCGCAGGCTCTTGTGGCATTGGGAGGATCTGCCACCTAGTGACGATTCCTTGAGCCATTGGGGCTGCCCCATGCTGGGCCGACTCGAAAGGGGATTGTTTGTGGAATGGCGGGTGACTGATGTTATTTCCATTGCGTTCCGCGCATGCGTGCATATGCTGGAAACGCTTGTGAACATGACTGTGTGATTAGTTGTGTTGGTGTGGCATTCTCGTACACGTTCTGCACTTAGCGCCGCGGGCGGAGTTTCATTCGTTTTCGTTTGTCCGACGCGGCAGTGACGAAAGCACAGATATGCTACAAATAGCCCGGAACGTTCCGATTCGTACGTTTCGACGTCTTCGCTGTTTCCGCCTGCCCGATGCCGCAACAGTATCAAGAACGCATGGCATAGCAGCTGTTCCAAGAAGTAGAGACAAGTCGAAGGCCAGGTCATAACGGAGCTATAATGGTGATTTCTGTCATCGTTGGCGGCTGTGTCCTGCCTGCTCATCCGCGGCTAGAACGAGTATACGCGGTATCTCTGCCAGAATGTCGCATTTCCTTGCAAGAACGTCTAACGATATTTTCGGAGGGTATCCCTTTTTGGTTGGCTCCAAGCCAGCTCTGTTCCCCTTCCCCGATCTCCCATCATGCGTCCACCCCCATAGCACGCAGCGCATGAAAACACCCTAGAACGGGAATCTGGTTGAAGTACCGGAAGTTTAGCGTGCCCGTGCGTGCCTGTTGTCACAGTTTGTTGTTTGTTGTTGTTTCTCATATTAACTCTGCAGTCCACAAAAATGGGGAGCCCGTGGTCTCAAAACCCGGCACATACGACGCCGCGGGGAAACAAAACAAAAATAGGGTACAAACCACTCGGAAAAAGAAAACAAAATGATAGAAAGAAAAGAACGGGTATCGCACCGACCGTTCGAGAAAAGAGCCCTCGGAAACCGATCAAAATAAAACAAAAACAAAAAATAAAGGAGGACGCTTCCCACACCCGCCCAAAGAAAAGATCAAAGGGTAACGTACCAGCACCAGGCACTACGCACCAGGGCATGGAAGTAACGGAGAAAACAGGACAAAGAGGCGGCAGATGGGCAGACAGCCAGACCTACAAAAACAAAGGCAACAGCAAAGCGAGATCACGGTACCCAACACAGCAGAGTAGGCACGGAGGTCATGAAAAAAAGAAACACAGCACAGAGGCCGAAGGCAATACAAAGGGCATACATAAAGGAGTATAGCATACAGCAGGGAGGGAAACAGGGCGCACCAGCATCAGCCGGGTACATAGTCCGCCACAAGTGCTGCCTCGGCCGCCCTACTCGCTTCTACAGCAGTGCCCGGTCGCCGTTTCTTCCCCCCCACCGCCGCTTCCGCGGCTCTCTTTCTCGTCGGTCCTGAGGCCGTGCTCTCTGCTTCTGCTTCCCTCGCGCGCTGGCGCTTCGCGGACGTTTCCGCCTCCTGCCTGTGCTATTTCCTCAGATAAATTCTATTTACGTCACCGGTGGCGTTATTTCTTATATACGTCACCGCCCGTATCTCAGCCCACAGAGCTTCAATTGGCACAAAATAAATTGCGTTGTGTAGCTATGACCCACACCCACCATACAAGAAGCCTTTTGACGGTCAAATCCGATCAGTGGTTGCGGAGATATGCTCAAAAGGGGGCTCNTATTTCCTCAGATAAATTCTATTTACGTCACCGGTGGCGTTATTTCTTATATACGTCACCGCCCGTATCTCAGCCCACAGAGCTTCAATTGGCACAAAATAAATTGCGTTGTGTAGCTATGACCCACACCCACCATACAAGAAGCCTTTTGACGGTCAAATCCGATCAGTGGTTGCGGAGATATGCTCAAAAGGGGGCTCAGCGGTATGATATACTGTATCTGCAATAAAAATAACGACCGTGCCTCCTCGCAGAGAGTTCTCATCGACACCAACTATGTAACTCGCGTTGTGTTTCCACGATTCACAGCCATCACTTACGCTATTGGTGTCGATCGGAGCTCTCTGCGCGAAGTTACAGTCGGATTTTTTTGTGGTAGATGCAGTAT